>SJYS01020998.1:296290-317816 GCA_006410695.1 Philantomba maxwellii
GAAAGCTGGATCCAGCAAAGCAAACACATCTATATGAACAAATATGTGTATATGAGTATATTTGTTAACACATTTCAGTGTTTATAAACTTGTCCTATTAGTATGGCCTTGGAGTATATTCTTAATGATTGCTTTAATTTTAGTAATTTCTATAAGTTGATTCACGAAAGGGAGGGTCTGCTGATCAATAGAGCATTATACATCTGTAGCTTGTGATGCATCATAATATCAAAAAGCAAATTAAAATAAATGACAATGGTTTTAGAAAAAGATGCAAAATGTGTGTGTGTGTGTTTTATTTTATAACTACATGGGACTTATTTAAAGCTTTTTTTAATTAAAATTTTTTTTTATTTATTTATTTTCATTTGCAAAATATTTTTGGCACTTTGACCCTAAAGGGTTTCCTCCATAAATTTAGAAACTTGGAAGCTGGTCCCTAGAGAATATTGGGCAGAAAACCATTTTTTAAAGCCCTTTTTTATTCTACAGGAAATGAATGTGTTTGCTCTTTTCCTGTGGTGCCATATTGTCTGAATTTCCATTCTGTACTCATAATGGGCAGAAAGAGTAAGAAGGCCACACATTTGCTAATCCTCTTGATGCTGTGTGGTGCTATGCTGTGGGGTTGAATAATTATGATTAATTGTGAGCTAGACCATGTGCATTTCTGAGAGTGGGCTGTAATTAAATAAAACTTAATGATTTTAGCATTGGGCTACTGGTACGTATTTATGATACATAGCTCTATTGTTCGTATAAGATATGCTTTGCAATCGCACAGATGTCGCTGAGCTCAAATTTCACGCCATAAAAATATTCTGGGACTGCTTTCTAATGAAAATAAGGTTTCATGTATCTTTGTGTTTCACAGGTTAGACCTCAGAAAGGTGAAAACTGAGAGGTGAGTGGAAAAGAAAGCAGGTGGCCAGTAGCTCACATGTGATGCACTTTAATCGGGATGCGTGTTGGCTTGATTTGTGTGTTGTTTACATATTTTTCTAAACGTGCAAAAGTAAGTTTTTGTGAGTGACTTTTTTTTTAAGTCATTTTTTTACATATCTTTATATGTTTTTACATATTTTTATATGAGTGCAAGAGTAAGTTTTTGTGAATGACTTAAAACACTTGAAACAATTCAGCCATTGTGGATTTGTTCTGAGCTTACTTTTGAATTCAGAAGCAAAGTTATTTTGTGTGACGGACTTTAAGTTTAAATATTTATTAGTATTTGTACTATAAGTAGCTTTGGTAGAATTATGGTCACCTATATGGGTTTAGGTTTTATAGCTGCTTGGAGAATTATGTACATTAACTTGAAAGATAAATTACATTTAATTTTCATTTAAGATTGATTATCATTGTTGGCTTGATTGGCTGGCAGAGTACTTTATCATCTCCCCTGCAGCTCGTTTCCAGCCCAAGGCTGCCCAGTCTTTTTGCAACTAGCTTAGTGTCCTGGGTTGTCATTTTTCCCGTAAAGAGAATAAGGAGACTCACCTTGCTGTGTTTCTGTAGTGAGTAGCAATATTAGATTCCACTCACTGGGTCCAGTACTGTGCATCAGAATTAAGAGGCTTTCTGCATCTATTCTGTCATTAAACCTTGCAACTCCCCTTTTGGGTAGAAACTGTTACCCTAGTTTTCCCACTAGGGAAATGAATCATGCAGGCTTCCCACGCTTGCCCAGGGTTGCACACAGCTCCTGAGACGCTGTGCTGGGACAGTGCATGTAGAGTGCCCACCACCATCCTCTCACGTCGTTGTGGTTGTTATGGAGCCACAGTAACCACCTGAGAAAAGTGTGTAAAGAGGTGGAAACTAATTTTTTAAATATGACATTGTCTTGGGCATTTTCTTTTGCCTTTTCAAAAATCATGGTTTTCTTCTTCCTAAGGGATAATTTCTCACTGATAGGGCAAAAGTCTGTGTGTTTTAGGATTTGGGGGTATATTTGCAAAAGGATTTTATATGTTTTTAAATTTTATATTTTTAATGCATTTTAAACATAGCCTTAGAACACTTTGGTGTATGCATACAATTATTTATACATATTTCTTACTTCTGTCTATGTTTATATCTTACACACTGTGTTTATAATTGTATACTATATATAGGGAAGACTTCCCAGGTGGCGCAGTGTTAAAGAATCCTCTTGACTGTGCAGGACATGCAAGAGATGTGGGTTCAATCCCTGGGCCAGGAAGATCCCCTGGAATAGGAAATGACAACCCACTCCAGTATTCTTGCCTGGAGCATTCCATGGACAGAGGAGCCTGGCGGCTATGCGGTTGCAAAAAGTCGGACATAACTGAGTGACTGAACACACACTATATTTGAACTACTTTATTCTAAATGTCAGACATTAAGTTTATTTCCCACTTTTGTGTACATGGATTAAGATAAATTTAACAGTTTTTAGCTGCCTCCCCCTGGTTTCATTATGCACAACTGGGGCCTCGAGGGTGGAATTCTTGTGGTTGGTCCAAGATCTAAATTTTTCCCTGGACCTCTTATACCTTCACTCTAATTTGTCCTATTAGAAGTTCATAGGAAAGTAATTCTAAAAATGATATTTTTTAATTTGCCAAGTTAATTTTTCTGGCCATATCTGAAATTTGTAAAGGCATTAGGAGAATCTAAAATAGCTCCCTTATGCTTCTTTGCCTTGCCTTCCTCAATATATGAGTACTCCTGTGCCTTTTAATAGTTTGGTTTGTAATCTCTTCTGTCTTCCAGTTTTGTCCAGATAATGCGTGGTTAAATAATGCATCTCTAAGGGTCTTATTGTCTTGAATTTCTAGAAAAAGTTAAAATTTCACATTTTGGTTAGCTTACCTTCTCTCTATTTTTAGGTTGAAGATTACAGTTGTTTAACAGTAAACTGACTTAGTTGTTAGGCAAGGTTATGTTCTTAAAATGGTACAAAATTGGGATGGAAAAACATTCATATTTGTATGACTTTTTGTTTTACAAGTAACTAGTAAACACAGAATACCTCTGAAAACTATAATTAAATTTCTTAGCCATCACTGATTTTTACTTTTATGTAAGCACTGAACAATGAATTTAAAAATAAATTGGTCCTTATTCTGCCTAATCGTAGATTCATGGGTTTCTTCCATTTTTAGTGCTGAATTTGGCAGGCATTGTGGCAGTAGGCTGATTTATCTCCTAAATTGTTTAGGGACTAGGATGTTTTCTGCAACACAGAAAAGAAAACCATCCATTTTTCCCTCCTTTTGTATGAACATATTTCCCTTGGTGCTGCTTAGTTTTTAAAGTCATGGAAGAGCTGAAAATTCTCAAGTTTGCTGTCAGCACACACACACAGCCTTGTCAACTGGATCTGCAAATATAAATAATCCTTGTGTTAAATTTTAAATAATCAAAATCTATGGCTATTTTCTAGTTGTTCCATTTGGTACCACACTCTATAAATCCTAGAGTTAATCATATACAACATTCAGTAATTTCATTTTACAGTCAGTGACAATCATGACATGAAACAAAACACCTCCTTCCTATCATTAAAAAAACCTCCTGACCGCATACTGTAGGAGCTCCATAAATGTTCTTTGGAACATGAATCGAATGCAGCCCTGATCCTATTGGCTCCTTCGAATTTTCCTCCTATGACGTCTCTGCACAGACCTGCCTCTTTTCCTGTGATTGACTCAAGTCTACAGATTACATTTTGTGGTGTATTTGCTAATCCTCTGAGCTGTCCTGGAAGGCTGGTTTCTGCCGAGACTGTCTGCATCAAGATTTTTGCTTTGAAGAGTGTCCTGGTTGCACAGTGCCCACCGGGTTTTGATGAGCGTTGCTCTTTTCTGCCATTTTGAACAAGGACACAGCCTAGCATGTTCTACATGTTCACATGCACAGCCTAGCATGTTCTACATGTTCACATGGAGAAGACTCTGAGAAGCAGCCAGAGACTAGTGAGCAGCAGACCCTCACTCAGGACCGGCTGAGTAACTTGCTGGGATGCCCCGTGCAGAGGGATTCAAAGTGCCGGGTACTTGATTCAAAAAGTCGCCATTCAAGACATTAAGAACAGAGTGTAAACACAGTGTGGGGCTCTGTGCTGAGGCCTGGGCGGGTGCACCCCTGAAGCCCGCCCTGCTTGTCTTCTCAAACAAATGAAGAACACGTAAATGTTTCTCACAAAGCTTTCTGAATTCTAATGCTAGAGGCCTGAGCAGAGGTAAATGTTAGTCGCTCAGTCATGTCCAACTCTTTGCATCCCCATGGATGCCAGGCTCCTCTGTCCGTGGGAGTCTCCAGGCAAGAATACTGAGCGGGTAGTCATTCCCTCCTCCAGGGCATCTTCCTGACTCAGGGGTTGAAACCATATCTCCTGCATTACAGAGAAATTCTTTCCCATCTGAGACATCAGGGAAGCCCTATTCCAGATCTTGGAATCGAGTTTTCCCTGCTGATTCACCCCCAGTCTTCCTCCAGCTACAGAATGAGCTCTGAGAGGTGCCAGGCACACAAGCAGAAATGTCTGAGAGGTGCCAAAAGAGGAATTTACCTTTCCTTCCTTCTCAACACACTTCCTTCTCAACACACTTGGAACAGAAAAAGGGTCATAAAAACAGATATCACCTCGGATACCTGCCATTCAGAATTTGTATAATTAGTAGAGTTTGTATAAAACACAGAGGATCCCTTTCTTTTAATCTATTCATTTTCCATTCATACTGTTTTCCCTCTCAAGAATCCCAGGAAGTTACTTAATTATTTAACTGTGCTTCTAGCTGTTATACATTAAGAATTCCTATTGTTGGCACAAATCCCATCACTTAAGCCTCGTCTTGGGAATGCACTCATCCTTATTATTTCTGACATGACCATGAAATGTGGTTTTTAGCACATTTGTATGTACCCTGGAGGGTTGTTTGCAAACACAGATCACATATGTTGTGAATTTATCTGTAAAAAGATGGAATATTTTTATATGGTTTTAATGTACCTGGAGTAATGACTTTGTGGGTGGGACGAGGTGAAGCTCTGACAGTTTTAAAATGTGTAAAATGCAGAAAGCTTTGTCTTGCATTCTGAGGCAATTAGATGGGCCCCCCAAAATGAAGATTTACGCCAAAGCACATTTCTCAAGTTCTTCTTGCGCCACAAAAACAACACATCTATCTGTGGATCTGGGCCACTCCTTCCATGTCCCAGCTGTGTTAGGGCTGTCTCCTGGATACTGTTAACTTCTCTGCCCCGCTAGACCCATGAAGAACCAAAGAACCACCAAAAACGAGAATCCTGGAAATGCATGCTGCACAGCGTGTGGACCTGCTGGAGGGGATTGGGTCAGGCATGCTTCCCACTTGCAGCTCATCTGTCCCCACCTCCCCTTTCTCTTGGTTGCTCTCTTGGTTTGAGGCACCCAGGCTCCCACATGTGTCCCCCTCTCCCCCGCACCTGTGAGTGTGAACAGATGCAATTTCTCCTGTGAAAACCAGCAAGACTGACAATAAATCACTTGCATTTGCTGGTTGGCTGGGCACAGCTTTATCACTCTCAGAGAGTATATTTGGGTGTGTGTCCTTTGCTTTGGGGGCCCTTTTGTGAAATAAGGGTATCGACTTCCTTGTTAAAATTTCAGGGAAGCCATTTTTGGTGGGGGTGGGGGGAAATTAGGTTTTTTGAATTTCTTCTTCTGGGACTGAAGGCATCTTCAGTCACCTTATTCCTCCAGGATTTGGATGTAAAGGGGTTGGTGGCATGTCAGATGAATTTCTACGTGTAATTGTCTTTCTCTGAACCCGGAGCGGTGGTCTATACCAGCTTATCATCTTCGCACCTTTTTCTTTTCCCCATGACTGCTACACGTACGTTTTCTAGTATGTTTTTCCTATTTCCATTTCTTCCTTGCTTTCTCTCCCCTGCTCCTTCTACTCCCTGTCTGGTGTGCCGGGTGGATATGATAACCTCCGATCCTGTTACATGTTTCTGGTTATGAAGTCTTTGGCAAAGAAATGAGTTGTCTGAGTCTACTCTGCTAATGGACGGCTTAGATAACTAAAATTCCTTCTGAGTTTTGAACTCTAATTGACTTAGGAGTCCCATCCTGGACTGCATATCCACTTTTCAGTATGTTGCCTTTCCCTTGCCTTCCTTTTCTGCATGATTTTGGAGGGAACTAGGCAGAAGGGACAGTCTTTGCAGATTAAACCCAGGCAAGTTAGTGTTGTTGTTGGGCAGAGTATTAACCCCTGGGGTTCTTGGAATATGTCAGGTTTTTTCTGCCAAGGGCAGGATGCCATCGAGGACAAAGATGAACTCTTCAGGGAAACAAGGATGCAACTTTATTAGCACTGGAACTGCAAAGCACCAGGCAGGAGGTCCCTTCTAATTTAAAAACTTGCAGCCCACCCAGGCGCCATGGCTTCACTCTAGGACACCTTGACAAGCTGCCAGCAAAGAGTAATTTTAAAAGCACAACAAAATTTTTCGGATACACTCTCTCAGGCCCTACATACAGTGCTTAATTTTGATAGCCATTTGCTGGTCTAGTATTCAATGGCACTGTCTTCTTTCCATTCATCTCTTTCTACCAAACAATCACATGAAAGGAAACAACATTTTGAATTTTAAAACTACAGCATTACTATTTGTCAACTATTTTAAACTATAACAATTTTAAGTCCTAGTGATGTTGGATACATATTTTACACTGTTCTGAACCTCAGTTTCTCTTTCTGTTCATTATGGGCATTATATGGACAGTAGAAAAGGCCTTTAAACATTGAAGTATGCATATATCTTAGTTTCCTGACCAGGGATTGAATTCTAGTTCTGGGAGTGAAAGGGCTGAGTCCTAACCACTGGGCCATCAGGGAATTCCAGAAAAGTGTTTTTCTAAACAAATTGTCCCAGTAAAACAAGCAAGAAATGTATACGTTTATAACATATATTACATTATAGAATATATAATAATATTATATAAGCAAAACCAACAAATCAGTGACAAATTATAAATATAAGCAAGGAGGTACAGTCATCCGTCTAGCTTCTCTTAGCAGCCTCTGCAGCCCCTGTTTCTGCTGGCACCACAGTGAAGTTGAGAACACAGCAGTCTTCTCAGCTCTCATTCCAGTGTGACCTTGCAAGCCTATCATAAGCTACTAACTCATGCCTTGTTCCACTTTAGCCCTCCAGGACCATTTCCTTGACCATTCTGTTAGGAACCTAGAGACTTTGGGACTTTTTGGTGTTTCTTTGATTAAGCAGATTCTTGAAATGTCTTTGGCACTGGGAGTGCAAAATCTACCCTCTTTCCATTTAAACTCTACAGCTGAGAGCGATTTCTTGTTTATGTGCCTAAAGCTAGTCAAATCCCTTCTCTCTTTTGCAGCCTCTCTCTAGATTTATTTAAGATGGAGATAATGCATTGAAACACTGCTGGGGCACACCTCTGCTGCTCTTTGAGATTGCTTTATTAAGGGACGCCCTCCACCCCACCCCACCTCCCACCACTTTCTCATCTTCTCCACTCTAGAACTGGGTTAGGCACCTTTGGTGTGTGTTCACATTTCCTACAGGGCTTTGAAAAACGTGTGTATGTAATAGAAGGAAAGTCTGATGCAGTTACGTTTAAACAAGCACATATTCCAAAAAGAGGTAAAAATTAGAGTTGGATGAATATTGCTTACAAACTTGAATGTTCCCAAGGTTATCTGCACAAACATGCCAAATCTCACTGGATCCATCTAACTGTTTAGGGTTTAACTGGAATTAGGGCTCAGGAACAAAAGCAATGACTGGAACACTCACTTTTTTTTTTTTTTTCATGAAAAAAAAAATTAAGGATAAAGTTAAGTTTTTATCCTCATTTATTTGATATTTGAGCAAGAAGAGGAAGAAGAAAGCTGCAGTAATTCTAATGCAAAAACCAAGGCAGAATATTTTTTGACCTAAATAATGAGCTCTATTTGAGGTAACAAAGTGAAAAATAAAATTTTACTTTGTGTCTTGAATGTTTCAATGGAAAAACTTATTACACTACACTATAATAAACGTCACTTTTTATTTAAAAAAGTGACTTAGTTATGGTGACACACTCTCCTTCCTTGAAATATTTTAGATGGATAATTCTGACCACCACCAACACTATAATTGGTATTTGAAATGCCATTGGGTATGCATGAGGATAAAGGAGAAAATGTCATGAAATCGACTTGAAATTTAACCAACTTGGAGACATCATACCATGTAGGGTGCTTTATGGAGTGTAGCCATGTTTTGTAAAACTTTTTAGTAGATTTCAGAAGTTGTATTTGGAAGTGAAAAAATCTTTTATTTCTAAATTTCTGAAGGGTTTCTCTTAGACTCCGAATATTCTGTGAATACTTAGGCCAATATCTTGCAGCAGAAATTTCTATTGTATAGTATTTCATATGTTCAGTTGATTAATCTTTGCTATGTGAGAGAAAAATCTCTAAAAATTTAATCAAGGCTGATTTGACTTTAAAACTAGAATGAGGAGTGGAGAATTTCACCAGTGATAGTCTGAGCCATTTTTAGGGGATATTTTGATTT
Source organism: Philantomba maxwellii (assembly GCA_006410695.1). NCBI lineage: Eukaryota > Metazoa > Chordata > Mammalia > Artiodactyla > Bovidae > Philantomba > Philantomba maxwellii. The sequence continues at coordinate 304,847 of SJYS01020998.1, forward strand.
TGAAGCCTTAAGTAGTTCTCACATATTCCTGGACCACAGGCCTACAGCCTCAAGTGCAGAGTTTTGGATGAAGAGCTGAATGATAACGATGGTGATGACAGCGTCCTGTAATATTGTCCTTTACTCTGGGTCTGCTATTGGCTTGGCTCTGTCCTAGGTGTTTTAAACGTTGTAGTTTATTCAGCAGGCAAATAACTCCATGGTGCTGATCTGAAGAAACTAAACTTTCAAGAGTTGCTGGGCACTCCTGAGTTCCAGAGTTGCTGGGCAAAATGCCCTGCATTCAAAAGGCCGGTGTTAAGATAAAAGCCCAAATCTGACTTATTTTAGGGCCATGTCCTTTCATCGTCCCCATCTGCCTCCAGAGGGGCTTCATGACCCTCTCTCTCTAACTGTTGGCATCACTTACTGCTTGTTCTCGGGTCTTTCTGTTTTCTAGCAAAGTTGTGTGAGAGGAGAGTTGAAGAGCTTTTTACCCAGGCTTCAGTGATGTATTTGTGTAAATGAGCCTCAGAATCCACCCAAGTACACTTTCTTATGACAGAACTGCTTGTATACTATTCTATTGAAGCTTTCCAGTACAAGTTGGAAATAGGAGTTGAAATGTAATAGCCATTAAGTATAAATTGTGGGTCCTTTCAAAGACATTGTTTTTACAAATTGATGACAACATGCTAGGTCTTTCATGTAGCAGTCTTGGACTGAACAGTCTTTACCAGCCACACACATTCCCAGTTGCTTGGCATTGTTCTCAGGGCATGCGACTGACTGTTGAAGTAATAAACCTTCTCTTTGCTGTCTGAGAGCTGAAAGGGAGGCTGTAGTCTGTNGTGTTAAGATAAAAGCCCAAATCTGACTTATTTTAGGGCCATGTCCTTTCATCGTCCCCATCTGCCTCCAGAGGGGCTTCATGACCCTCTCTCTCTAACTGTTGGCATCACTTACTGCTTGTTCTCGGGTCTTTCTGTTTTCTAGCAAAGTTGTGTGAGAGGAGAGTTGAAGAGCTTTTTACCCAGGCTTCAGTGATGTATTTGTGTAAATGAGCCTCAGAATCCACCCAAGTACACTTTCTTATGACAGAACTGCTTGTATACTATTCTATTGAAGCTTTCCAGTACAAGTTGGAAATAGGAGTTGAAATGTAATAGCCATTAAGTATAAATTGTGGGTCTTTTCAAAGACATTGTTTTTACAAATTGATGACAACATGCTAGGTCTTTCATGTAGCAGTCTTGGACTGAACAGTCTTTACCAGCCACACACATTCCCAGTTGCTTGGCATTGTTCTCAGGGCATGCGACTGACTGTTGAAGTAATAAACCTTCTCTTTGCTGTCTGAGAGCTGAAAGGCAGGCTGTAGTCTGTTTGGGAAAAGGCGTATAAGTCATAATTGTAGGCTGTAACAAATGTAAATCCATGAGAAATGGTTCAGCTTCAGACAGCTAAGTAGCAGAAGCTTGTAAAACCATGCCCTAGTCCTCCTTTCTGGGGCCCAGATCACAGAAGAATTATTCTTTTTTTTTTTTAAGCCCTGAAATTTTGAAGGCTTCTTATAATCTCCAGTCTCTTGGCTTCCTGCAAGAAAACAAATATTGAGTCTTAAATGACAGAAATGATTCCTAAATAAGTTAAGCTTTTTCAAAATTTTTACTAAATTTGAATAATAATAATGCTCCTTACAGATGATAGCTCAGGCCAGCACTTCCTCAGTGGCGCTGAGCTAACATTCTAAATTCGAGATGGCATTCTCTCTGTTCTGCTGTTGGGATAATCACTGATGAAACATTAATCATCTCAAGGTTCTATTCAAGTCCATTGATGGAAATGCTGAAATGTAATTTAGCTCGAGGAATTGAATTAATGTTTTCTAATAGCCCTGAGGTATTCAGTGATTTATAGGTTTCGATGCTGGAAGGTGTGTGTGTTTGTGTGCAGTAGTTAATCTAAATAGATGGTTAAAAATGATACACATTCTATACTATAAAAATATGTATTAACTCTATGGTGAATGTTAGTATGGTTTGTTTGTGCCTGTCAGTGTAACATTGATTATGTTATACACCCAATACAAAGTAGTGCTCCATTAACAACTATTTGTTGAATTTTTATAAAACCTTTAACTATGGATATTCATATGCAGATGTGGACATGAATATCTGTCTATATCTATATATTTGTCAATATCTATGTTTAATGATTTCTTTTCAAGAAAGTTCAGGATTTATTCTTATTTGATTATACTATGAACTGCTGTTATGCAAACATTAGTTTTGCATAATCCATCATTTCCCTCATTTATAGCTTTTATTTTCCTCTCACCCCTCATACTCTCTAATCTATAACATTTTTGCCTAAAACCACGTTAATAACATACTTGTGTCTTTCTCACTACTTGCTTCTTTCAAAGATGCAGTTTCATTTTGTTCACTTTGGCGTGTATAGGATCTGAGCAGTTTCTGGCCCAGTGTAGGTATTCACCGTTGAATGAAGGTATTCAGTGTTGAATGAATGAGGAATATGAAGAAACCAGGGCAATGTCTAGGGTCCAGGGGAAGGTTCATTCTATGATTCTGCCCCTTTTGCATCACTTTGGACCAGTTGTTTCCTCTGTTTAGTTCTTTATTTGAAAAATATGCATTATTATACCCATATCACTGGATTGAGGGTTAATAAGATTATGTAAGTGAAATTCCTTACGTGTTGCCTAGAATGTAATAGGCTTTCATAGTTGACTCTATTTGAATGTTCTGTCCTAGGTGTCCCTATGGGTGAGTGTCCTCATCTTATAAGGAAACAGTCATACTGCATTAGGACCCACCCATATGACCTATTTTAATTACCTCTTTAAAGACTCTTCAAATACAGTCACATTCTGAGGTACTAGAAGTTAGGATTTTGACATATGATTTTGGGCAGGGTGGGGTGGGGAATATGGGTAGTCTTCTAACAGTGCAACACTTTTAAAATGTGATTTGAAGCTCTTGTTAAATGAATTGGCTTTTCTTGGGACAAAGGGAAGGATAGACCAGCTTTGCTTAACCAAACTTCTTATATTGATTTCTGCAAAACAGAATACTTGATTAATGACAGTAAGCTCAGAGGAACTGATCCATTGTCATGTATCCTCCATAGCACAGGATTTTGAAGGAACTTTGTATTTTCACATAGAATTACTTCTGACAGAGCAGTACGCCTCAGACTTTAATGCGCACGTTACTATTGGAGGGATCTTGTTCACATGCAGGTGTCAATTCACCAGGTCTTCCTCAGAGGCTGAGATGCTACATCTTACCTGTTCTCCGGATGGTACTGATGCTGCTGAGACCACACCTTGAGAGGCGGGCAAGACTGGCTCCACAGGTGACAGGTTGCAATGCAGAATCAGAGTGTGGTCCCTCGTTTTAAAAAATGATTAATAAATTTGAAGCTGTACCAGCAGAGAGTTAAACTAAGTGCATGGAACCCTATGCTGTGACACCATTAAAATGCCCATGAGCCAACCCTGAGCTGCTTTTGAAGCGCTAGCGGAAATGATCTCAGGCCACTTACTCACACTGATCTGTGAAAAGATTACCCTTATTGACCCATATAAAATCTTTGTACTGCTAACCACTCATGGTTTCACATAATGTTTGCACAAAACTCTGAAGATGTGGGGAAGCATGAGCACGTGGGAAGCATAAATAGAGTTGCCCTGACACTCTGCATATCCCTGTGTGTAAAACAGAACTTTGTCCCCGCAAGCACAGTGACTGTGATACACAACTCATCCTTCATTGGGAAAGGTGCAAAGGCATCTGGGCCATGACATGTGAATTCCTCGGCAAAAATGATGATTCTTCTTTTTTGTCCTTGAGATAGCACTAAGTCTTCCTTTTATAGCTGAGTTTAACTCTAGGAGCAAAATCCATTGCATTTTTTTTTTTTTGAGATGAAGATCATTATAGTAATATAAAATTTTAAAAACTTGGGTTACTCATATGCATGGATTTGTCAATTTTCTGTGCAGGAAACACAGCCACCCATGTACTGAGTTGTACATCTTAGAGTTATCTCCCCATTTTTCTGCTTAACTGTATAGGTAGATAACTCCAGAAGCCGAGGAAATGGTTTTCACTTAGGATTAGCCCAAGGAGAAACCCGATGTTTGATGAGAATGGTCTGAGGTCTCTTCCTACTCTTTCATCCTACTAGATTTTTGGTACTTTTCCAAGTCCTTGGTACTGGGTTCCTGTAATCAAGTAATTATTGCAAAGACAACGGTCAGGTTTCTGTGGAGTGATTACTTCTTTTTATAGTTGTGTTTTTTAAAAACTTCTTTCCCATATCTTTATCTCCAGGTGTCTTATTTCTATATGAATTATGGAATTTTGTAAATTAATTTTTTTGGTCATGCTGTGTAGCATGTGGGATCTTCCTTGTGAGCAAGTTCTCCCTGCAGTGGAAGCATGGAGTCTTAACCACTGGGCCACCAGGGAAGTCCCTGAATTATGCAATTCAAGGGAAAATAGTTTCTTAAAAAAGTTCTGGTAAACATCTTGTGGAGGATTATGATTGTCTTGGTCTGGAATGGTAACGTGAATTTTTTGAATAAGTGCTATTTCCATTTGTTGTTATTCAGTCACCAAGTCGTGTCTTGCTCTTTGCGACCCGATGGGCTGCATCACCTAGGCTCCCCTGTCCTCCAATATCTCCTGGAGTTTGCTCAAATTCATGCCTATTGAGTCGGCGACTCTATCTAACCATCTCCTCCTCTGCCATCCTCTTCTCCTTTTGCCTTCAGTCTTTCCCAGCATCAGGGTCTTTTCCAGTGAGTCAGCTGTTTGCATCAGGTGGCCGANGGATCTGAGCAGTTTCTGGCCCAGTGTAGGTATTCACCGTTGAATGAAGGTATTCAGTGTTGAATGAATGCGGAATATGAAGAAACCAGGGCAATGTCTAGGGTCCAGGGGAAGGTTCATTCTATGATTCTGCCCCTTTTGCATCACTTTGGACCAGTTGTTTCCTCTGTTTAGTTCTTTATTTGAAAAATATGCATTATTATACCCATATCACTGGATTGAGGGTTAATAAGATTATGTAAGTGAAATTCCTTACGTGTTGCCTAGAATGTAATAGGCTTTCATAGTTGACTCTATTTGAATGTTCTGTCCTAGGTGTCCCTATGGGTGAGTGTCCTCATCTTATAAGGAAATAGTCATACTGCATTAGGACCCACCCATATGACCTATTTTAATTACCTCTTTAAAGACTCTTCAAATACAGTCACATTCTGAGGTACTAGAAGTTAGGATTTTGACATATGATTTTGGGCAGGGTGGGGTGGGGAATATGGGTAGTCTTCTAACAGTGCAACACTTTTAAAATGTGATTTGAAGCTCTTGTTAAATGAATTGGCTTTTCTTGGGACAAAGGGAAGGATAGACCAGCTTTGCTTAACCAAACTTCTTATATTGATTTCTGCAAAACAGAATACTTGATTAATGACAGTAAGCTCAGAGGAACTGATCCATTGTCATGTATCCTCCATAGCACAGGATTTTGAAGGAACTTTGTATTTTCACGTAGAATTACTTCTGACAGAGCAGTACGCCTCAGACTTTAACGCGCACGTTACTATTGGAGGGATCTTGTTCACATGCAGGTGTCAATTCACCAGGTCTTCCTCAGAGGCTGAGATGCTACATCTTACCTGTTCTCCGGATGGTACTGATGCTGCTGAGACCACACCTTGAGAGGCGGGCAAGACTGGCTCCACAGGTGACAGGTTGCAATGCAGAATCAGAGTGTGGTCCCTCGTTTTAAAAAATGATTAATAAATTTGAAGCTGTACCAGCAGAGAGTTAAACTAAGTGCATGGAACCCTATGCTGTGACACCATTAAAATGCCCATGAGCCAACCCTGAGCTGCTTTTGAAGCGCTAGCGGAAATGATCTCAGGCCACTTACTCACACTGATCTGTGAAAAGATTACCCTTATTGACCCATATAAAATCTTTGTACTGCTAACCACTCATGGTTTCACATAATGTTTGCACAAAACTCTGAAGATGTGGGGAAGCATGAGCACGTGGGAAGCATAAATAGAGTTGCCCTGACACTCTGCATATCCCTGTGTGTAAAACAGAACTTTGTCCCCGCAAGCACAGTGACTGTGATACACAACTCATCCTTCATTGGGAAAGGTGCAAAGGCATCTGGGCCATGACATGTGAATTCCTCGGCAAAAATGATGATTCTTCTTTTTTGTCCTTGAGATAGCACTAAGTCTTCCTTTTATAGCTGAGTTTAACTCTAGGAGCAAAATCCATTGCATTTTTTTTTTTTTGAGATGAAGATCATTATAGTAATATAAAATTTTAAAAACTTGGGTTACTCATATGCATGGATTTGTCAATTTTCTGTGCAGGAAACACAGCCACCCATGTACTGAGTTGTACATCTTAGAGTTATCTCCCCATTTTTCTGCTTAACTGTATAGGTAGATAACTCCAGAAGCCGAGGAAATGGTTTTCATTTAGGATTAGCCCAAGGAGAAACCCGATGTTTGATGAGAATGGTCTGAGGTCTCTTCCTACTCTTTCATCCTACTAGATTTTTGGTACTTTTCCAAGTCCTTGGTACTGGGTTCCTGTAATCAAGTAATTATTGCAAAGACAACGGTCAGGTTTCTGTGGAGTGATTACTTCTTTTTATAGTTGTGTTTTTTAAAAACTTCTTTCCCATATCTTTATCTCCAGGTGTCTTATTTCTATATGAATTATGGAATTTTGTAAATTAATTTTTTTGGTCATGCTGTGTAGCATGTGGGATCTTCCTTGTGAGCAAGTTCTCCCTGCAGTGGAAGCATGGAGTCTTAACCACTGGGCCACCAGGGAAGTCCCTGAATTATGCAATTCAAGGGAAAATAGTTTCTTAAAAAAGTTCTGGTAAACATCTTGTGGAGGATTATGATTGTCTTGGTCTGGAATGGTAACGTGAATTTTTTGAATAAGTGCTATTTCCATTTGTTGTTATTCAGTCACCAAGTCGTGTCTTGCTCTTTGCGACCCGATGGGCTGCATCACCTAGGCTCCCCTGTCCTCCAATATCTCCTGGAGTTTGCTCAAATTCATGCCTATTGAGTCGGCGACTCTATCTAACCATCTCCTCCTCTGCCATCCTCTTCTCCTTTTGCCTTCAGTCTTTCCCAGCATCAGGGTCTTTTCCAGTGAGTCAGCTGTTTGCATCAGGTGGCCGAAGTATTAGAGTTTCAGCTTTAGCATCAGTCCTTTCAATGAATATTCAGGGTTGATTTCCTTTGGGATTGACTGGTTTGATCTCCTTGCTGTCCAAGGACTCTCAGGAGTCTTCTCTAGCACCATAGTTCCAAAGTATCAATTCTTCAGCGCTCAGCCTTCTTTATGGTCCAACTCTCACATCTGTACATGACTACTGGAAAAACTATAGTTTTGACTATATGGACTTTTGTTGGCAAAATGATGTCTCTGCTTTTTAATATGCTGTCTATGTTTGTCCATACAGCTCAAAATTCAAAAGGTATGATTGCCACTACCATCCTCAAGCCATTCAGTTCCTTCCTTGGAGGTTCCCCACAGTTGTGTGTCCTCTGAAGTTAGTTTAGGCTTACATGAGCAAATGCGCCCATGCTTCCCTCTAGGGAACTATTTTCAAGGTTTTGCACATTTAAAAAATTATCTAAACTATAGTACAGGATTTTGTGAAAGGTAATAACCTTCAGGACTGTAAGCAATGGAGGTGGACGATTTGAGGGGTGAGAAGTGTGTGTGCTCAGTAGCCAGAGGTCCCACCTGCTGCCACAGTCACCTTTTATTACTGATCTTAGAGTTGGTGCTGTTCCTAGGCTTTCAGAGCTTTGACCAAAAAAGGGGATATTAGAAAAAGTGGTGAATGCTTTTGTATTAGAAATAATGAAGAATTACCAGGGGAAATATAGTAGATTATTTTTAAAAAGAAAAATTATCATCCAGTTAGTTTAATTTCAGTTCCTAATAGACTGATGAAATAACATTAACAAGAATGTGTAAACATCTATAAGATAATGGAAACAGAACCAAAGACTTTAAAGCAGTAATCATCACACAAAACACTGATTGCTTTCCTTGATAGCTTTATACAATTACTTGATTAAAAAAGGCTATATATGTTAAATATCATGATTTTAAGAAAACAGTGTTTTTTGAAATCTTACGTACCAAATTAACTGAATTGGATAAGAAATGGTAAATGTATAATGAATTATCCAAAGAGATAATGATTATTGAAAACATATCAAATTGAAGAGACCCGCAGGGTAATGTGTATATATTTTTTAATGATCTGGAAGAATTAGCTAAGCAGTGTATTAATGGCATCTACAGATAATGGTGAATGGGAGGGTGCCTCTTTTTTTTTTTTTTTGTATTAGTGAGAATGAAGCATAGGAGTCAAAAATGCACTTTCAGTATAACAGCAAAAGGTGAAACAGACTTAGTTTCAAAAAACTATTGTATTTGAGAGAAATCATCAAATCAATGGGTCAAGGGAAGGAAAAACAGTGACCAGATGACCATTTCAGGAGATGACAGTATAAGAGCTGTTCATTATTATGTGAATTTGATAAGATCTTGATGTACAATTAACCTAAAGATTTTTAGTCCATATGATGAACAAATATCAAGTGCTAATCTAGGTATAATATTATACATATTTGTCAGTTTCATTACCATACCATCATTAGACGGCATCTTGACTGCAAAAGCAAGAGGTTGTACTGCAATAAAGGAAAATATTCTAAAAAGAAGTGTCTTTCAACTGAGAAAATAAAGTGGACATACATTGTAGAGACACGTGAAGACTTGTTGAGGTGGAGGACATTAGTTTTATTGTGAATTACTGGCCTGCGTTGGGTACCATGTTGCTGTCTTCCTGAAGGAACTGCACACGGTCACTTGAGAAAGTACAGTGGCACCAAGGAGCTGGCCTCTGAGTGCCCTTCATCGCAGACGCTGTCCCTTGTTTCACACGGTTGGGCTCTAGCTTAGAGAAGTTGCAGCATCTTATGAAGTGTGTTATAGACAGTATGGGTGTTTAGGCATATGGTTGTCTCCTGCTTACTAGACTAGAGTCTTTGTGCTGGATTTCCTGAGGTAACATCAGTAGTCATTCTTCATATTAGCAAGCAGTAGGGGTTTTATGTCTGCATGGACAAGGAGGAGGATAAGATTTCAGTCTCTAAGGCAGTCATGATGGGTTGCCCTTTTGACTTACAGTGTCTCACAGCAACAAATTCATGTCTGCTTTGGACCAGGAAGAAACAGTAGTTTGAAATCTAATAGCTTGAAGAGTCAGGAGGACATGCCAGTCAGTTTTGTGTCATCAAATTTGTGGATCAAGCATAGGTTTTCTAACCTGAGTGATCCTAAGAATTTATCATAGTGCATGACTTATGTATACCAAAGGCTGTAATAATTAAATACCACAGAATAGTAGCATTATTGATGTATGTTAAACTGGTGGAGATGCTAGAATTAAAATTAGTCCCTAATTTGCATTGATTTTTTTAAAGAAGACATCAATTTTATGGAAACTTTTGAAGAATTAAAGTGATAGAAAACTGTAAAGCACACTCTCCTTCTGGTAGCAAATGTTCTTTTTCCCCCTCTCCTGATGAATTTAGCATAGAATCAATGCTAATACTGTTTGTATTGTACTTCAGTGTTTACCAAGTGGATTGGCATATATTCTCATATTTCATNTCAATTTTATGGAAACTTTTGAAGAATTAAAGTGATAGAAAACTGTAAAGCACACTCTCCTTCTGGTAGCAAATGTTCTTTTTCCCCCTCTCCTGATGAATTTAGCATAGAATCAATGCTAATACTGTTTGTATTGTACTTCAGTGTTTACCAAGTGGATTGGCATATATTCTCATATTTCATCTGTGCAACGACCTCTGGAAGACAAGATTTTCTAATTATTATTATTATTTTTTTTACTGTCTGTTTCTTAACTCTGTCTAAAAGCAGATTGATTGAACTCCATTTCCTCAATTTCGAAGGCTGGTCGGATTAACTGTCTGATGGGATATTCAAGGAGGCAGAGGAAAGGAACAGCTAGAGATTCTAGATGATAGAAACCCCCCCTGAAATGATTTTGCCAGCAATCTCACTTCTTTTTCCAAAGGCTGAAAACAAAATACAACCCAAAGACAAGGAAAGCAGGGAGCACGTGTGTTTTTGAACTTGGCAGTGGAGCAGGGCCTTCCTGCTGTGCCTTGAGGAGGAATTTGCTTTGGCTGTCTGTTCTGCAAAGTCAACTTTGTTTTTTCTCCTCAGTGTCTTGTTTTACCAGCATATGCTTATACTGGATTTATATTTCATCTCATTAAAACAAAAATTGAGACCTCTGTATCATTCTTTTCATAATTATGACTTCGTTGGTGGCTCAGACAGTAAAGTGTCTGGCTGCAATGCAGGAGACCCGGGTTCGATCCCTGGGTCGGGAAGATCCCCTGGAGAAGGAAATGGCAATCGACTCCAGTACTATTGCCTGGAAAATCCCATGGACAGAGGAGCCTGGTAGGCTACAGTCCATGGGGTGGCAAAGAGTCGGACATGACTGAGCGACTTCACTTTCATTTTCTGACTTTTTAAGTTAGGATTAAGCATGGCATTATGCAATCCCTGATTCCCCAAATAACAGCAGGGTCTTAGACATGCTAAAAGTTTATTTCCCTCTTAGATAAAGAAGTCAAGCAGTTTGCATCCCAGAACTGATTTGTGTGATAGCTCCAGAGGCAGAGAACCAGATGCCTGACTCACTTCAGTGTTATCTTCAGACTGTCAACCTCGTGGTCCAGAGAGGTTGCTTGAGTGTCAACCATCAGGTCCACATTCTAGGCATCAGGAGGGAAGAAGGGCACCTGATTTCCCTCTTAGGATGGTTTTTTTGGTATACCAAATAGCTTTCCTGTTTTTATTCCTGCTCTAGTTAGAGGGCCGATGAGGAACAACTTGCTGCCAGGTAAGCTCAGCTCAAGACCAGAGTTCCTTACTGAGGGGGAGAGGAGAGTGAGTGCTGGTGCAAGGACCTCTCATCTTGCACATGTGATGTAGGGCACCATCGATGAGCAGGGAGGGTGCCTCTGCAGTCTGTCCATTGTCTGGCTGCACCGACTGGTTTATAATGATAGGGTCCTGTGACTTACTGCTCTTCCTGTAGAGGTGCACATATATTAGAATAATCACCTGATTCATTTAAACTCGTGCCTATAAAAGGAGAGAGTATTTGTTCTCAGAAGTCACTGAGTAAGGTTAGAGTTCTGTACTGTTTCTAATTTTTACATTATTTCCTAAGGCTTCAGGGGGAAATGTGAGCAGCTTGATGCTAGAATAGTTTTCTATGTGATTTCCTCTCCTTTTTCTTTAAAGGAACAATAAAGTGCATAGAGAACAATGGGCAAAATGCCAGCCACTGTGTCTTTAAGGTCTGAGATTTGGCTGTGGAGCATAGAAGAAAATTCCAGAAACACTCTTAAGAAAGTTATTATTTTCTCTTAAATGTGATTTGGAACAGCAAAGGACAATATGTTTTATAGCACATCTTTTAAGACAACTGAATTGGCAATAAATTCACATAATGAAACTTCCAGCAAGTCTTTATATTTCTACTGGGGAATTCCTTGGTGCTTGGTGTAAATTTTTTAATAGTTAATATCAGCTTTCTATTCTTTCGTTTCTTTTTTCGTAGAGCTAGTGGGAAAAAAGCTTGCTGTGTTACAAAGAATGCCTTTTAGTGAGACTATGAATCAACTCACGTGTGTTTCTGTGTCAAACATATTAAGTAGTAGTTTTTAGGCACTTGAAGGATTGCCCATAATGTCATAATTGTGAGATTCTCTTTCTCATCCATAACCAAGTGAAATCCTTCCTTTCCACCACCGCTCGTCCAGGCTCCCAGCCTTCTGGTTCTTTCTTACAATCTATTTTCATCAGGTTCAGCTCTAAACCAGCAGAACAAGTCCTAGCTTCTCAGAGAGCTGGATCTTAGTTCTAGATTTGCTATTGAGGGACAAGGTATAAATTAAGGCAAATAAATGTGTGTTTTGAGGCCTCAGTATTCCCACATTTAAAACAATAACTTGAGTTACAGTATTATTCTCTTCCACTTATGAAAATCTGAAACTCGGTACAATGGTTTCTTTAAAAATTAGCAAAAAAATTTTCTAGAACATGTTTTTCCAATAATCCCAAACATGTTAATTTATTTTAAAGATGCTACATTTAAGTTATTAAATTATTAGCTTTGTAAAAGAAATTGAAGTAAAAAAAGTTTGAGTATTTGTGATTATGAGCTCAAGTAGCTAAGCTTAATTTTTATGATACCTGTATTTTGTGGGGGAAAAAAAAGTTGCAGCGAAAATGTTACTTTCAAACCATAGTCATATTCTACATTTTCTGTTAGCAATTTAATGATAAATGTGTTGAATTACTGAAGTCAGATAAGGAGGAACCATCTCAAAAGCCAAATAGTCTGTCAGCCTCCTTGATGACATTCAATTTTATTTGTATTCAAGCAGCAAGTCTCCTTGGATTAGCAGCTGCCATTATTCTGAAGCTTGGTCCCTGTCCTGAGCACAATGTGTCTGTTGTCTTTGTAAATCTTTATGTGTGTGATTACGATTTCAAACTTAAAGTATTTAAATATGGGAGAGTTCAGGTTTTTAGAATAGATTTTAAGGATAACAGCCAGGATCAGTAAAAACTATGGGGGAATAGATACAGCCTTTAAAAAAGAAATTTCATTTTGCAATTTTTAGCAAATGGGTTAAAGTGCTTTTTGAGATTCTATCTGGAATGTTTAATTGGGAGATTTAAAATTAGTTTTAGTGAAAATGGTAGGTATTATTTCCTTAGTATCTACTGTCTGGCAATGAACTAGCCTCTTCACATTTATTTTTTTTTCATTT
>SJYS01021002.1:0-10109 GCA_006410695.1 Philantomba maxwellii
AGGATCTGTGGAATACCTACTGTGTGCCAGAAATTATCCTAGAAACTGAAGTTTTTAGGAGTAAATAACACAATTGAAACCCTTGTAGAGGAGACAGACGGTAAACGATTAACAAAAATAATTTCAGTAATGCACTTTGAAGAAAGTAAACTAGGAGTATGCAGCAGAGATCAGATTAGGAACATATTCTAAGACGCTGACATCCGAAGAGACCTAAAGGGAAAGACCAAATCAGCCAGTTGACGATGCAGGGACAAAAGGATGTAGAAAGACACCAGCGAGCGCAGAGGTCCTTAAGCTTAGAAGAGGCTCCTCATGTTCAAGGAAGAGAAGAAAGGGACAGGTTGATTGTGGCATTGCAAACAAAAGGAAAGTTGGTATTAGATGATGCCAGAAAAAAGGCAAGAACTTGATCATTGAACCTCATACTCCTGGTGAAGATCTTGGGAAGCCATAATGGGAAATTATTTCANGCAGAGGTCCTTAAGCTTAGAAGAGGCTCCTCATGTTCAAGGAAGAGAAGAAAGGGACAGGTTGATTGTGGCATTGCAAACAAAAGGAAAGTTGGTATTAGATGATGCCAGAAAAAAGGCAAGAACTTGATCATTGAACCTCATACTCCTGGTGAAGATCTTGGGAAGCCATAATGGGAAATTATTTCAAGGTGGGTAACTTGCTCTGTTGTAGATTTTTAAAATCCTGTGATGGTTAATGAATAGAGAACATGTCTCAGAGGGGAAAAGAATAGAAGGGAAACCAGTGAGATTACAGAAAAAAGATCAGTCAAGAAAAAATGGTCTTGGAGAAAGGAGGTTACCATGGAGATGCAGAGATCACATAATGTACCTGTAGGCACCACACTAACCACTGCTTCAAAGCAGATCCTGTGAAATGCTTGGGTGCATACCAACTCTTGCTGGTATGACACGGATAGAATGGCTGGTCTTTGTGTCAGTTGCATCAAAAGAGAATACATGTGTTGTAAATCTAGCTTACTTCCTGGACTACTGGTTTAAGAGGATGTTACTGAAAAAAAAAAAAAAAAAAGATGTAGATAGGATTGCTCTGTGGCCAAAGAAGTATAGGGAACAGACCCCGAAACTAATATTCCCATTTAGAGATTCACAGTGCATACAGGCATACTGAAAATTCTGAGTCTAGCAGTAAAGAAAAACATAAACTTTGTCCTTCCCATACTTCCTAAGATCCTTTGATCAAGAAACCCTGTTGCTTTTTTCTTTTTTACCTTCTTACAGAACACTCACTTGTGAACTGAGGGACATGGTTTTTGAACAAACTGATACAGTGGAGCGAGAACCAGAATAAGAGACCATTATGCTCTACTGCATAATGGCAGAAGGCAATGGCACCCTGCTCCAGTACTCTTGCCTGGAAACTCCCATGGGCGGAGGAGCCTGGTAGGCTACAGTCCACGGGGTCGCACAGAGTCAGACAGGACTGAAGCGACTTAGCATGCTCTACTGCTCTCAGTGCCTATGTTCTGTGTGCTAGGAAAGGTCGTATCACTGTTCCTGTTGCAACCTCAGTTTCCTCGTCAGTCAAATATGAGGTCACACCAGCTGATCACTGACTTTCTTTTATCAAGTTGCTTGTGTGTGTGTGTGTGTGTGTGTGTGTGTAAAGCTGTTTTTATATAAATCCTCGAAGGCCAGTTGCTTTGTGTGAAGATGCCAACTCAACTTAATGGCAGTTTGGTGGCATTGCTTCACCCCAGCCTCTGTATCCCTCAGCTGCTCATGCCTTCCTCTCTTCGTACTATCTGAGTATTCTTACCATCTTCATTTGCAAAGAAGGCAGTTACTAGCTGGATCAGAGTGGCTGCTGGCCCAAGGTCCGATTCTTCTAGGAGAAGAGCTGTGGTACTGGGAAGGCAGGCCAGAGACCAGCTGGATTGAGAGCACAGCTGGCACACTCACTAGGTGGTTATTAGGCAAATACATGGGGCAGGATGGAGTGAATGTTGATACCCAGACAATGTCTTGCAAGCCATTTGCTTCACATCTCAAGGGCTACATTTCTTTGCCAAAAAAAGATTGAGTTCTGAGAAAACACTCCCTTGTTGTTCAGAACATTTTCTGAAAACAGGGAAATACAAGCCGTGTTTCTGCATATTGAAAACTTAGTTATCTCTGTTTACCAAAGGATCCATCTTCCTTCTCTCTTCGTCTCTTCCTCCCTTCTTTCCTTCCTTCCTTGCTTTTCTTCTTCCTTTCTCATTTTGAGAAACGGATAATCATTTTCCACTTCTCATGACCTTGAACATTCTTAGCCATGCCTTTGGGAACCACCAGCAAGCCTGAGAAATAGGCAGAAGAGAGGAAAAATATCAGGAGGTTGGTAGAGCGAGGGGGGTTAAACAGCCATGGAATGTGGAGGTAGAAGAGAGGATGAGAGTGAGAAAGATCAGGAGAAAGATTGATGGACAAGTATTGTACTCAGTTTGGAGGAGGGAATTTGGAAAGAAGAAGCATTTTCAAACTGGTGTTAACACGTTCAGTTTGAAGAGAGATAAGGGCTGCTAAGCCAAGTCCACTGCGGTCTCTCCACCTTTCCTTGTTACCTGATATTGGTAGTCTTAGAAGAAAATGTATTAAACAATCTTTCTCCATATGAGAGAATTCTGTCTTGGGTCACTCAGTGTGTGAGCTTTTCCTCGGATGGTAACTCGTCTTGGGAAAGGAGGTAGATATGCCCTGAGAAGCAGGAAAAGATAAAGCGTGGATTGGAGGGAGAAAGCATCATGAGGGACAGGAGAGACGAGTAGACTGGGACTGCAAAGACGATGGGTAGAGGAATGGAGTCATGAGGGAGGTTAGTGATGCCAAGAGTTTTAGTGAGGTTGAGAGTGAACTGGCGCAGAAGAGAGGCTTCAGAGCAGGTGTGAGGTGACAACAGGGAAAAGACGATTTGAAACAGTATTTCTATGGACTGTGAATTAGAGTTCCTTGTGTGTTACTGAGGGACACCAGTAAGACTGTGGTTGCTTGTAATTGCTTCTGATTGCTGTCTCTTGAATATGACACAGAGCAAAGACTAGGGGGTGGGCAGTCACTGTTTATATGAAGATTACACAAAAGTCAGAAAGCAGTGGAAAAGCTGAAAGGGCAAGATGAGACGAGTATATACATATAAGTAAGTGCGTAGTAAAGGAACTATGAGATATTTACTATTTTCACCAAAGACTTAAAATTCTAAGCAAGGAAATTTAGATCTATGTGTACTTCTTGATTGTAGCAGTGCACTATGAATTTTTTTTTTAATATTCGCACAACTTGGCAAATCTGATTCCTCATTTTTAAGAGCATGTTGATGGTGGAATCGTTCTGGCGTGCTCTAAGAACACATCTTCTGTGGGAGAAGAATAAGTGGAACAGATTTCCTAGTCTTAGTATTTGTGATTTAATGATTCAGTACCTTTGAAGCAAATTTTAAAGTAGTCAGTACTTCTCCACCCTTAGGCCAACACACTGTTGTCGCTGGCTTTGCCCTCCTGACATCTACTTTCCATCAGTGTTTCTCACATCACTTGCTGTCTTACTTCCTAGGCTGCGTCCAAAGAGGCTGGACATAATGGAATAGTTATCCTGTTTCTGTTTATGTCAGTGTCCACCAGGGATGTGCACTGCCAGAAATACTCACCCCAGAGCTCTGATGGCCAGTGTGCCCATTACACTGGCACAAGCTCAGTATTGTTTGAAGAAGAGTATCCACATAGGGAATCATTTCATTCCTGTTCCACAGGACACCAAGCATGCAAGGTGATGTTTGTCAGAAAGGTTCCATAGTCACATCCAGCTACTTGATGCGTACTTGAAGCAATGCTGGTATAAGATAAAAGACATTGGGTTAAGCATGAAGGGATTTGCTTTCTACTGCTTAGGCAGGCACTTAGCCCTTTGTGGGTCCTTGGCCAGCCACTAGCACTCTGTAGGAATGTAAAACAGAGGTCCGTTATTTGTCTTCCCTGCAAGAGAGGGCTGTACCCATCANATGCTGGTATAAGATAAAAGACATTGGGTTAAGCATGAAGGGATTTGCTTTCTACTGCTTAGGCAGGCACTTAGCCCTTTGTGGGTCCTTGGCCAGCCACTAGCACTCTGTAGGAATGTAAAACAGAGGTCCGTTATTTGTCTTCCCTGCAAGAGAGGGCTGTACCCATCACTTGATTGTCGTCTGTGTATGGAAAAGTCCTGGCTCCATGGGCAGAGAACCTTCTACTTCCTGAGTCTGTGGACTGGGTCCAGTTACTAAACTTACTAGGGCTAATCCTTAGGGTGAATGAGATATTTAGCTCATAAGGTTGTTAGACCAAACAATTAATGATCATCATAATACTGTCAATACTTACTAGGTCAATCATAGTAGCAATACTATAATTGGCAGCAAGAATGATTGTAATTATTAAACTTACTATTAAAAAAAAACAAACACTAGTAGTAACAGTAGTAGTAACAACATAGCTATGGTTTAGTGAGCACTTTTCCCCCAGGGACTAGTCCAAGAGCTTTACTTTCATTATCTTATTCAATTCTCAGAAAATCCTGTAAGTAGATATCTAATGATCTCCATTTTATGGAGACATGCTGTGGTTTGTAAAGTCAAAGTTACTCAGAGTCTCAATCANAAGAGCTTTACTTTCATTATCTTATTCAATTCTCAGAAAATCCTGTAAGTAGATATCTAATGATCTCCATTTTATGGAGACATGCTGTGGTTTGTAAAGTTAAAGTTACTCAGAGTCTCAATCAGGGCACAGCAGTGAGATAGGCCTCTGTTTAGTCCAGTGTCAGAGGCTTACCTCTTCCGAAGTTCAATGTCCTTCTAACCTGACCCTGCTCTCCATGGTAAGGGCTCTGAAGGAAGCAAACTTGGCATTCTCTTTAGAGTTCATCAGCAAATCATTACAAATGAAAATTAAAGACATGTGGACGGGATAAGGAAGCTATAGAAGTACTTAGATTTCCCTACCCTTTTTTTTTTTTCTTTCTCAATGGCAATATTTATTTAAATGTCTAACTGTGAGTGAGAAGATAGTGCCATAACTTGAACATGAAGAGAATTTAAGTACTGATTATTGATTTAAAAAAATAAAGTGGATGGCACTGAGCCCTCAGAGATGTTATTGCATTGTGATGCTCATGAAGGCAGGCTCGTAGCCCTCTGCGTTTGATGCATGGCACATGTTCAGGGAATGTCCACAAGAACTGAAGCTTTTATGTCTTGGAAGAAAAATGGAGAAGATCGCCATCTAGTGGATTCTGAGTCAACTTCAGCTCAAAAAATACTAGCCGTGTTTGAGTGAAATTTATCTAAAGTGATAAGTAACACTAATGGATACATTATTTAGATATACAATGGAGAAATATAAACTGAGTCAGACCAATACTCAGGCTGAATTGTGATTTGGCAAAATCAGAAGACCAAGGGAGATTTTAGGGGTTCATATGTATAGGATGTTAACACAAAAGAGAGTCTGAGATTAAGGGGCATTTTAGGGGTTCAGAAGCATAGGACATTAGCACAAAAGAGAGTTCAAGATTTACATCTTGAATCTCCTGCTTTTACAGCCCAGGGAAGGACAGCAACTCATTTAGGGTCACCAGGCTTCTTCATTTCGTGTCCAGTGCTCAGGGTTTTGTATCCATCTCAAATTGTATAAGTTCTCCCCATCAGAGACTATTAAGTCATAGTTACAAAAGAAGATAGATGTGATAAGTGATAAGCTCTCGCAGATCTTTTGGAAACATCTCTGTGCATACCATGAAAGCACTACTTATGGCATGGTATTGAAACATCCCAATAGCTCACTGAGAGGTCAGAAGTGTTTGTCTGTATCTGCTGTTGAGGGATTTGCAAAGCATACACATCTGAAGATATATTATGACACTATGTTTTGATTTTGTTGACTTTCATTCTACCTCCATTCAGCCAGGGAAGAGAAATGACAAAAAAAAGGCATTATCACATGTCATATTTAAGATACAGAGGGCGATTGTATGCCTATTTTGAGTCATGGCTTTGCTCCCTCTAGGCTGTGTATTAATAATATGAAGTTGGTTTAATTTTTTCTCTCTTGAATGGAGGGTCTTTAGCTCAGAGTCCTCTTGAGATTTAAGATGAAACACAATGCTCCTGCTGCTAAGTCGCCTCAGTTGTGTCCAACTCTGTGCGACCCCATAGACGGCAGCCCACCAGGCTCCCCCATCCCTAGGATTCTCCAGGCAAGAACACTGGAGTGGGTTGCCATTTCCTTCTCCAATGCATGAAAGTGAAAAGTGAAAGTGAAGTCGCTCAGTCCTGTCTGACTCTTAGCGACCTCCTGGACTGCAGCCTACCAGGCTCCTCCTCCGTCCATGGGATTTTCCAGGCAAGAGTACTGGAGTGGGGTGCCATTGCCTTCTCTGATGAAACACAACACTCTGTCATAATTCCTGGTCAGTTGATCTCTGTCTTTCTGGGTCTTTATCCCCCTCTCCCATCCCTGTGAAAAAAATGTTTCATTAAAAAAAATTGTTTTCCTTGCCTCAGGAATTCCTCCCTGAATTCCAAGCCTCTAAAAGACTTGAAAGAATAGGTGATACCCAAATACCCCTTTCCTAGGTTCGCCAGTTATTAATATTTGAAAGTTGTATATATTATACCTTCTGCTCATAAATTCTGTGTATATCACCAAAAATAAAGATGTTTTTCAATTTAACCATATGCCATTAACATAGCTAAAAATTAATAATTCTGTAATACTGTCTAATATTTGCATTTAAATTTCTTTAATTGTCCCATGCTTTTATGTCATTTTTCAATCCAGGATCTAACCGAGTTAGTATATTACATTTGTTTGTTATAGCCCTGTGGTTTCTTATAATTTAGCATGCTACTCCCTCAAACTAACATTTTATTTTGCATAATGTTGACTTTTTGAAGATTTCAGGTGGTAGATTATATCTATTGGTGCTACTAAGTTTGATCATTTAAGTTGGAAACTAGGTATTTCTGTTGTAAAGTCACATTCTTCTGGTTATATTAAGTATTTGTGGGTTGATACTTTGAGCCTGTGTGAACATTCAGTTTTCAGATATATTTTGACATCAAAGTTTTAAGCCTCTATAGATGAACTGTAGCATCATTATTACAGTGGAAGTGGAAAATGGTAATTTTCTTATTTTTTATACATTATTTCACATTCTTTTCAAAAGAACTGTTTTCCCCTTCTCTTGGGTGTGACTTTGAATTTTTTTTAAATCTAAAGTATTTTAACCCATTGCCACCATTTCCCTTTTACTGAAACTCAAGATGTTGCACGTTGGGTCAATGAGAGCTCCTTGAAGCTGGCTCTTCTGTTCTTGCAGGTACTTGATCACCGCCTCACTTCCTGGCACAGACTGTCCCAGGCTCATCTTGTACTCTGCCTCCGCCAACCTGGAATTAGCGCNCCCATTGCCACCATTTCCCTTTTACTGAAACTCAAGATGTTGCACGTTGGGTCAATGAGAGCTCCTTGAAGCTGGCTCTTCTGTTCTTGCAGGTACTTGATCACCGCCTCACTTCCTGGCACAGACTGTCCCAGGCTCATCTTGTACTCTGCCTCCGCCAACCTGGAATTAGCGCTAAAATACTACAGAGTATGATATTTAGAAACTGAGATCCGAGTACTAGATGAAGCAGTATGCAAATATTTTCAAAGCCCTGGTATGAGTATAAGATGTCGAGAAAAAATGCAGCCAACTTTGTGAACGTTGTCCCGTTAACCTTCTGATTAAATCATCCCTCAATCTATTTTAATTATTGTTTCCGCAGAGAATACCAGGAAAGTCTGAGGACCCTCAGGATTAGGCTCATTTCCCTGTAACATACAGGCCTTTAGAGCCCCAAGCTTCTCAATATCCATCACGTCTCTAAATATCGAAAATATACCTCATCTGAAAACTCAACTAGGGAAGCAGTCTTCTAAAAGCCTCCAGGCTGCTGGCCAGGTTCAGTTCCTCACAGGCTGTCAGCCCTCAGGCCTCAGTCTCTCCCTGGCCTTTGGCCAGAGTCCACCCTCAGTTCTTGCCATGCGGTGCTCTCCATGAGGCATCTTAACACATGGTAACTTGTTTCTTCCAGCTTGCAGGGAAGAGAGGGTAATGTACAGTATAATATGTCATCCCCAAGTTGACATCAAACCAACTTTGCTGTATTCTAATAGGGATACGTGCAACTCACATTCAAGGGGAAGGGATTACACAAGAGTTATTACAGAAAGTGGGGCTTACCGCAGCCCCCTTAGAGTCTGTTCATCATGCAGATGGACATGACGTTCTACTGTGGGGAATCAGATGATTGACATATGAAGTACAATGTCAGATGGTAATTTATAAAGAAAGTGAACAAAGCGATAAGATGGAGAACCGTTGGATGGGACGCCTTGCATGCATGCGTGCTAAGTTACTTCAGTCGTGTCCGACTCTTTGCAGCTTCATGGACAGTAGCCCACCAGGCTCCTCTGTCTGTGGGATTCTCCAGGGAAGAATACTGGAGTGGGTTGTCATGCTCTCCTCCAGGGGATTGTCCAGACCCAGGGATCAAAACCCAGTCTCCTGTGGCTCCTGCCTTGTGGTGGGATTCCTTACCATTGAGCCAATAGGAAAGCCCCATAGGGCACCTTGCCTAGAGTATAAAGATGAGACCTCTGTGGAGAGGTAAAATTGGCTAAGACCTGAATCATTAGAAAGGATTAGTTGTGTGAATATATGCAATGAGCAAAAGAGTAAGTGCAAAGACCCTGAAGTAGAAATAAATTGATCATAAGAGGAGGCCAGTAGGCCTAGAGGAACCATTGAAATGAACCTCCTTAAAGAGGGAGGCAGTTACAAGACAGTATGGGACTTGTGAGCCATGCAGTAGAGTTTGGATTTTATTTAATTAGTTTGGAGCCAGTGGAGCAGGGTTAACATAGAGTGTGACATGGTCTATTTTCTATTCATACAGTACTCATCCTGACTTCTGTTTTGTGAATGGACTGAAATAAGAGAGTGGAAGCAAGGGGACTAGTTTAAGGCTGTTATAATAATGCAGTTGAGAGATGACAGTGGCTTAGACCAAGATGAGGGGAGTGGAATGAATGAAAAGTGATCAGATTCTGAGTATATGTTTGGAGACAGGGTCTGTGGGATTTCCTGATGGGTGAAATAAGTGACCAAGTCCTGATGTGATCAATCTGTTGGGCTGAGCATTTGGATGAACAGCACTAGAGGGAAGGCGGATACAAAGAATCAATGTCTTAGTGCTTTTTCTTTTTAATAGACTTAATTTTTTACAGGAAATTTTAGGTTCATGGCAAAATTGAAGAGAAAGTATCCATATATACTTTCCTAAACACATGCATAATCTCCCCTACTATTAGCATCTCACTAGAGTGGTAGATTTGTTACAATCTATCATGTGATTATCACTCAAAGTCCACAGTTTACATTAGGGTTCAGTGGAGTTACGTAATCCGTGGATTTCGACGGATAAAAATGACACATATCCAACTTCACAGTATCATACAGAATAGTTTCACTGCCCTCATATGCTCTGTGCTCTGCCATATTCATCTGTTCTCCCTGCAAAACTTGGTAACCACTGACCCTTTCCTGTCTCCGTATCTTTGTCTTTTCCAGAACGTCGTATAGTTGGAATCATACAATATACAACTCTTAAGATGCTTTTCTTTTAATAATATGTGTTTAACTTTATCCCATGTCTTGTCATGACTTGGTTACTTTTTTTATTAATAGTGTTCATTGTCTGAATGTCTCATAGTTTGTTTATCCATCACCTACTGAAAAACATCATGGTGGCTTCCAAGTTTTGTCAATTGTGAGTTAAGCCACTGTAATCACCCATGTGCTGGTTTTTGTGTAGAAATAAATTTCCAACTCATTTGGGTAAACACTGAGGGGTACAATTGCTGGATTGTACAGAAAGAGTGTTTTGTAAAAAAAAAAAAAAACAAACAAAACTTGGAGCAGTTTTTACTGTATTAAATTCTATACACACATCCTCTTCCTACTTCCTCTTTGTCATATGTATGCTGCTGCTGCTGCTAAGTCGCTTCAGTCATGTCC
>SJYS01021003.1:0-11227 GCA_006410695.1 Philantomba maxwellii
AGGAGATCCAACCAGTCCATTCTGAAGGAGATCAACCCTGGGATTTCTTTGGAAGGAATGATGCTAAAGCTGAAACTCCAGTCCTTTGGCCACCTCATGTGAAGAGTTGACTCATTGGAAAAGACTTTGATGATGGGAGGGATTGGGGGCAGGAGGAGAAGGGGATGACAAAGGATGAGATGGCTGGATGGCATCACGGACTTAATGGACATGAGTCTGACTGAACTCCGGGAGTTGGTGATGGACAGGGAGGCCTGGCGTGCTGGGATTCATGGGGTCGCAAAGAGTCAGACACGACTGAGCGACTGAACTGAATTGAATTCATTACTTTGTGTCAAATTGCTAGAGTGGAATTCTTTAGAAGAATCATGCAATAAGTTATTGTCTACATGCCTGTATGTACTGAATAGCCTGCCTCTCCCCTGCTCAGTGATCAAGAATATGTCTGCCCATTCAGGAGATGCAAGAGATGCAGGTTCAATCCCTGGGTCAAGAAGATCCCCTGTAGGAGGAACTGGCAACCCACTCCAGTATTCTTGCCTTGAAAATTCCATGGACAGAGAAGCCTGACAGGCTACAGTTCATGTGGTTGCAAACAGTTGGAGTGACTGAGCATGCATTCACACATCCTCCCAAAACGGTCTTCAACCCTTCCCAGAGGGCTGCTCATGGCTAATGGCTCATGTGGAAATTCAATGACCTATCTCCCATGCCTCAGTCTGAGACAACATCAAAAGCTATCCTATCTCCACAGGCTCTTATAGGACATAGACTAAGTCTTCAGTTGCAGCCACCTTGTGGGCCAGGTTTTCTCCATACCCAGCCCTGCCTCTTTCACTTCTTTACAGGTGTTATCTCCCAATAAACCTTCTGTACACAACTCCCATCTCAATGTGACTGTGGGAAAACTACATGATATTCAAATTTTCAGCATGGAAAGAGTTTATGGAGTCTTGAATGGTACTTTATCTGTAATTTTTAGAATAAAATTTTATTTGTAATAGAAACCACAGTGCCTTGTGTTAAACAAGGTAAGAGGATTAGAAACTGATATTAAAAGGGAGCCTGGTTTGTGACTGAATAAAAATAGCCTGATACATAATGACTCACATACAATAGTTTATTTCCATAAAAGAATAGATAGCGTGTCTCCTTGTAGTGATGTAATGTTCCTTTCACAGTGCAGGTTCCCCAGTTCCTAGGGCATTATATCCCAGGGGCAGCAAAAGGGAGAAGAAAGTAGAGAGTCGGTGATCCTTTCTAAAAGGCAGCACTCTAAAACTTGCATATATCAGTTCAGTTCACTTTCCATTGTCTTGACTTCATTCTTTAGCTTCAAGGGAGGCTGGGATAATTAGTCTAGATAGGATCCAAGAAGAAGGGAAAATGGATTTTTTGATAAGTTAAAAGAGCCCTTGCTATACATACTTTTCACAGATGGTCAAGTAAATATGTATTTTCCTAAATCTCCTCATTCCCATTGGAATCAAAACAAATGAACCAATTTCAAAGAATGAGACTCATCTTAAAGTGAAGCTCAAGGATTTTCACAACCTCATACTAATATCATGTTAGCTAGACATCACACAATTTTAAAAATGATAGAAAAAGAAATCCAAGATACAATATATACCTTCCTAATATAAGCAGAAGGTAAAAATATTTTCTAAAATAGCCACAGTCCCTACTTTGGAGGGATAAGAACTAGTAATTTGTTGGAATCTTCTAGGAAATTAAGAATCCTATTTGAAATCCAAATAAACTTCCAAATGAGATTTTGAAAACTGACAAAATGACTCTTCATTTAGAGTAATAAATGACGTTAGCTAATAAAATATTGAAAATGAAATATAACTACAGAGTATATATTCTTCCATGTAAATGTGCTATGAAATAGAACACTGTGACTATTATAATAACTGACGTAAGCCAGCACTCAGTACAGTGACTGACATACAGTAGGCAGTTGGCAAACAGTTTGTCAATAAATGAATTAAATGACAAATAATAGAATAGCCAGAAACTGAAGAAAGTAAATATTCATTCTACATTATGGCATTTCAAATGAGGAAAGGATGAGTTATTCATGAAATATTTATAAAGTACATATTATCTGAAAAAGAATCTGTTAGATTACAACCAACCAACTCCAATGCATTCACAAATACTTTATTTTACCAAATAAATAAAAAGCATAGGCTATTGAAAGAATCAGGATGTTGTATTGTTCATCCTCATTACTTTACATGAGAAGAAAACTGATTTCAGAAAGGTTAAGTTTCTATTAAAAGGCCAGTTTAGTAGAGAGCCATAACCTGGGTATCTGATTCAGTGATTTTCAACCATACTGTGATTTACTGTTGTGCTTTGCTCAGTCATGTCCAGCTCTTTGTGACCCCATGGACTGTAGCCTGTCAAGCTTCTTTGTCCATGGAATTTTCTAGGCAAGAATACTGGAGTAGGTTGCCATTTTCTCCTCCAGGGGATTTTTCTGACCCAGGGATTGAGCCCGCATCTCTTGCATCTCCTGCATTGGCAGGGGGATTCTTTCACCACTGGCCACCTGGGAAGCCCATTATGCTTTATTAGAAAACTGTTAAATATACATAGGCCCAATGAGAGGCTCAAATTTAATTACTCTACATTCTCATCCACAGAAATATAAATAGAGAATTGAATTAAAAGGTAATTAAGCTTGAAATCTTAAAAGTATTGATATTTCCTATTTTCAAAAATCTCCGATAAAAGTAATCCCACCACAGTTCTTATCAGAGTGAGTAAGCCCTTGAGTTTTAATACTCCAAATGTCTAATCTTAAATCTCATTTGCTACAGTTTGAACTTCCTTCCTCATTGTCCTCTTGGAGTAGTTCAAGACAAAATCTATAGTGATCATTTTATAGAACTCAATTTTAGTAGAAACCTAGAGATGGCAAAATGCACTTTTTCTTCAAGTAACATTAAATTAGTTTGACTCCACCTTCAAAAGTTTTCAATGTAAGAAATGGTATTGTCAAAAGAATAGACCCTATTCAGCTAATATATTGATGTAGGAAGTTTTAGATCATTTTCTGAATTTGTTGCCTTAGCCCCGAAACTTCTGTTTCTGAGGTTGTGAAGTGTGCAGCCTGCCCTGCTCAGTTCCCCTTTCCTGTTTCACTCATGTTCCAGCTGCAGTTGAGGACCGACAGCTCAGGTTTACCTGTCCCCTAAGACTTGCCCCTGGCCTGATACCTAGAAAATGACACTATCTCCACAAAGGGCAGTCTGCAGCACCTCATGACTGACTGACTGTGCAGGACAAAAGGTCAGCTCCTCACCCATGTGGGGCTTTGCATTGCTCTTCATGTTCCAGAGCTCACCCAGGCTCTGGAATGACTGTGGGCTCGAATGACTTTGGGCTTCAGCTAAGCCCTCATCTTCGCAGATTCCTCATAGCTGGTTTCCCTTACTCCCTGGCAGTCAGTTCTGGAGTGCACTTTCTAGTGCAGCAGTCCCCAGTCTTTTTGGCATCAGGAACCAGTTTTGTGAAAGACAGTTTTTCCATGGACCTGGGGTAGGGGGATGGTTTCAGGCTGATTCAAGTGCATTACATTTATTGTGCATTTTATTTCTATTGGAGAAGGAAATGGCAACCCACTCCAGTACTCTTGCCTGGAGAATCCCACGGATGGAGGAGCCTAGTAGGCTACAGTCCATGGGGTCACAAAGAGTCGGACACGACTGAGTGACTTCACTTACTCACTTATTTCTATTAAGATTATATCAGTTCCACCTCAGATCATCAGGCATTAGATCCAGAGGGTAGCTGCCCCTAAACAGCCTCCAGAACTCCTTCTCTGGTTCTATCTTATGACATATGGAAATATATTATTTATTATATTCATCTATTTCTTCACTTTACTTAGCTTATGACACTGTATTGGTTTAGCTGTAGCTAGTTTCCCCCCTTCAACTTCTCATACAGAATTGAGATATAGTTGAAGCATGACTTCATGACCCAATTTATGTGACAGCAAGTAGAGAAGCAATTACAGGTAGTTAGCAGGAATGGGTCTCTTGAAGTCTCTTGGAACACAGAACTATGGAGACCTCATAACAGGATGTGGAGGCAGTTATTCACTTCTCCCTTCAATCATGCATTCAACAAGCACATGTCAAATATTTTCTATGTGCCAAGAAGATATTAAATACATGTTAGAAATATTAAATACAATGGCACCCTTCCCACAGTAGAAACCTTGCCTTTAAGGAAGTTAAATTTTATTGGAGGAGGTAAAAGAACATTTATTTAATAATTACAAGAAATGTTATAGTTTCTGTGATAGTAAAAGCAGGAGGTGCTTAGTAGCACATAGCAGAATCATCATCTAACTCAGCCTCTAGTACATGACTTTCTGGGGAAAGCAATGCCCAGACTGGGTTGTGAAGTTTGGGTTACCATTAGCAGAGAAATTAAGAAAGTAGAAAGCACACTACAGGTAGAGACAGAGAGGAAAAAAAAAGACCATGTAAGAGACCCAGAATCAAAAAATGTCTGGAATATTTGAGGAAGGTGTGGTGCAGTATGTTTGTACTGGGGAAATGAGAATGAGAGGCTAAAGACTAAGAAGGAAAAAGTAGACGGATCAAAAAGGACTTTATTATTTATGATTGAAAAACTAAAATCCTTCTGTCTCACCTTATCTGAGTCAGGCAAGGAATAATCTCATCTTTTTGTCGTTACATAGCTTTCAGAAAACAATGTTACAAATCACTAGAAGGTATATGTATTATGGTCAGTGACAAAGCAGGGGACTTGAAAAGTGGTGGCATTTTGAAGCTCTGAATAGCTTTGTCACATCCCTGTGGTATCTCAAAACTCTATCATCTTTGGCCACAGGGCTGCATTACCCTCACAATATTGTTTATATTGGTATGGTTCTTTGACATTTACAAAGATTTTTTTCTTGGATTTAGCCTACACTTTTGTTCCTAGCTGCTAGCTACTAGCCTTTGTTGGTTCAAGTGACACTTTCTATTAGGTAGATCAGAGAGAATATTTTATCACAGTCATTTAGGAGGAGAGGCAAATGAGACCAAACACTTTGAAATGACTTTATAAATTAACAAGTCAAGAACAGGTTGAATTTTGGACACTGTCCTGTTTTCTTGACTCCATGTCCAGAGTTCAACCTTCATCCATCACATGCCCATCTCAGTTCCTTCACAAAGCAGAGGACAGGAGTCAAGATGTAAAACACTGTTTAAAATCATTAGCTTTTATAACTTGAATCATTTTATATAGGCCCGTGTCCTGTTAGAGAAGAAAGTCTAATGGAAACAAGATTCTTTCTTGTGAAAGAAAGAGAAGAAAGGGGTGGGGGGTGGAGGTTAATCATGATTTTTCATGATTTAAGTTTTTAAATTTCAGTTTTAACTCATTTCACTATACAAGTTGCACTAAGAAATAAAAACCAGTGAGTAGAATAATTTCAAATATATGAGGATTACTTCAAACAGAAAACTAAGGATGTGTGTATCTGTGATGCGTTCAACAGAAATGGTGAACAACTGCTGACATGACCACAACTGAGTGATCAAGCAATGCATTCAAAGGCGTGGGGTTGGCGGATTACAAATAAATTACATTCGGTCTGTTACAGTGCCTGGCAAACATATAATTTTCTAGCAGATGAAATAGTTTTGCTTTATCGTCCCTAAAAATGATTAAACTATTTTGCTGATGTTATTCATGCTCCATATGAAATTAGGACCATTATTTGAGAAAATATGTAATTATTCATATGTCACATAGGAAGACGTTTTTCCCCACAGTAAGAGGTATTTGGAAATACTGATGTTTTATATCTGTCTCCTTTGTGGTAATCACAAATGCCCATCATGCAGTGCAAGTCCACTATAGAACTCTGATGTATGTCCTGGGATGGCAGGTCTTTTTCTCAGTAAAGGAAAAAAGAGCAAAGAGAATTCAGCATGTGACAAGAGCATATTCTTCTCAATAGCCCAAAGAGGACACGCACTCTGAAGACAACTGTGAAATAAAGAAGCTTCCTTTGAATCCTCCCTCATCCATTGCGATGCCTACTCTTATGCCATCCTTTAAGACAGCCTCCAATCATTATCCCTGTGTGTGTCTATGTCAGACTTAACCTTCGATATCTAGTCACTCTTATTGTCTTCTCCCACAGGATGTTTGGTTTTCAGTTCAAAAAAGCCTCTTTATTTTGTACTTCATGTCTTGCTTGGAAATTCTGTACTCACATTAGTCTTATAATAAGAAAAGGAAAATATATTACTACTTGTGAAAATAAAGTTTTGTGGATAAACATTTTTTAAAAACTGAATTATAAACAAAGATAAATGGGGAAATTAAGGAGGAAGTTGCTGCCTTTTTTCTCTGTTCCAGCACAACCCATTAGTCTTCTGAGAGTTAAAAAAACAAAAACAAAAAAAAACCACACTTCAGATGTTTCTAATGGAGGAAATTTAAAACTGGCGATTGGGTGCACAGGTGATGGAAGAGCTAAGAAATCAAATATGGACTTGGAGACAACACAGCAATTGATAAGCCACTATTAAGTAACAGTTAAGAAAACATGGTGACTAATTTAAAGTCTGTAATGTGGGAACAGTAATTAACAAAAGCCTCCTGAAAAAAGCACAATATTGGAAATAAAAATAAATCACATTTCATTAAAGGGATGCTATGAGGCAAGCCATTTGAACCTACAAATACCTTTTAAAATGTTCAGATACTATACTATATATAAAGCTATTTGACTGATAAAATTAAATGGTATTACACATTATCAACCATAGAAACAAAAAAAGGGTCCTCCTTTTCCCCAGATTTATTTAAACTGGCATAAGAACATTGTGCAAGTTTAAGGTGTTAAATGTACTGATTTGATACACTTACATATTGTAAAATAAATACCGACATTCCTTAGCTTACACCTTCATCAAGTCACATAATTACCACTTCTTTTTTGGTCTCAAGAATAATTTTGTCCACGTTCTTCTCATCTCTTTCAGAATTGCTAGGTTTCTTCTCACATGTTTTTTAAGCTTTCGTACTGAGATTAGGGGTTCTTGCTGCCATTTTTTTTACTTCTCAGCTTCCCTCTACCCAGCTAGAGTTGTAAACACTATATCATGAGACACCAGCTTTCGGGAGACATGGTGTAAGTAACTGGAAAGCCACAAGTCACAGTGTCTTTATTTTCTACATTGCTGACGCAACACATTACCATGAACTGTGTAGCAATTTATGGATTTAAAACAACACAAAGATGATTTATTTTCTTACTGTTCTGTAGGTCAGAAGTCACAAGTCCTTGCAGGCTTCATGGGAAAGTCCATTCCTCACTTTTTCCAGCTTCTGGAAGTCACATGCATTTCTTCTGCAGTGGCCCCTTTCCTCAGCAACATTGCATCTTTCTGACCTTTCTTTCTCCGTCAGCTCCTCCTCTCATCACAGCTGAGAAAGGTTCTCTCCTTTTTAAGGACTTGGGCAATACATTGGTTTCATCTGGATTATCCAGTACTGTCCCCATTTGAATTTCATCAGATTAGCAAACTTCATTGCATCATTAATTCCCTTTTGCCATATTCACAGGTTCTGGTGATCTGGCAGTCGGCAAAATATTAATAGTTATGCCCCTGCCAACGAGGGCCATGTCTGGATCACCAGAACCTGTGAACAGGCAAAAGGGAATTAAAGTCAGGGGAAACAAAAGATCTAGCCATCTCTCCCCACTGGCTTGAAAATTCCTTTGAATATGAGAATCATAAAAAGTAATTTGTCAAGCGTTTTCACTAAGCCAATAAGAACATTTGCCAAATTGATGGTAATTGGTTATATCCCAATCTGAAATTACTCTGTGGATATCATGCCCTTTGTTGTCATAAGTCAAAGCATCACATCTCAGTCCACTTGTTTCAGACATAGAAAAAGAAAAATGCTGAGATTCATCTATAATATGATGTAGTCCTCTAAGAGAGGACTTCAAAGTAACAATTTGGCAAATCATAGTTTCATGGTGTGATCCTCATCTCTCTCCTCTGATTTCATCTGCTGTGGCTACTGCCTTGCCCATTCTACTCAAACTACGCTGGCTTCCCTGCTGTCTTTTAAACACAGCTGCCATGCTTCCATTCAGAGCCTTTCCACTTTCTCTTGTTTGTTTGTGTTTTTTTAAATATGAATTTATTTATTTTAATTGGAGGTTAATTACTTTAAAATATTGTATTAGTTTTGCCATACATCAACATGAATCTGCCACAGGTATACATGTGTTCCCCATCCTGAATCCCTCTCCCTCCTCCTTCCTTCCTCCCCGTACCATCCCTCTGGGTCGTCCCAGTGCACCAGTCTCAAGCATCCTGTATCATGCATCGGACATGGACTGGCGATTCATTTCATATATGATTTTATACATGTTTCAGTGCCATTCTGCCAAATCATCCCATCCTCTCCCTCTCCTACAGAGTCCAAAAGATTGTTCTACACATTTGTGTCTCTTTTGCTGTCTTGCATACAGGGTTATTGTTACCATCTTTCTAAATTCCATATATGCGTTAGTATACTATATTGGTGTTTTCCTTTCTGGCTTACTTCACTCTGTATAATAGGCTCCAGTTTCATCCACCTCATTAGAACTGATTCAAATGCATTCTTTTTAATGGCTGAGTAATACTCCATTATGTATATGTACCACAGCTTTCTTATCCATTTGTCTGCTGATGGACATCTAGATTGCTTCCATGTCCTGGCTGTTATAAACAGTGCTGTGATGAACGTTGGGCTACATGTGTCTCTTTCAATTCTTGTTTCAACAAACACATGAAAAGATGCTCAACATCACTCATTATCAGAGAAATGCAAATCAAAACCACAATGAGGTACCATTTCACGCCAGTCAGAATGGCTGCAATCCAAAAGTCTTAAAGCAATAAATGCTGGAGAGGGTGTGGAGAAAGGGAACCCTCCACTTTCTCTTGTTTCCCTGGAATGCTTTGCTCTAAAAATCAACCTCTTTCACTTCACCTTTCTCAGGATGTTGAAAGTGAAAGTGAAGTCGCTCAGTCGAGTCCAACTCCTTGCCACCCTGTGGACTGTAGCCCACCAGGCTCCTCCATCCATGGGATTCTCCAGGCAAGAATATTGGAGTGGGTTGTCATTTCCTTCTCCAGGGGAATCTTCCTGACCCAGGGATCGAACCCTGGTCTCCCACATTCAGACAGAGGCTTTAACCTCTGAGCCACCAGGGACATTACTTAGATGCAAATTTATCAACAAGACTTTCCTCGGCTACCCCTCATAAAGTTGCAAAGTCCCAACCCTAATTTCTATATCCTTTCCTGTTTATGATTTCTTCCTGTTATTCTGTTTTTATCTTTATTGTTTACCTGATCCCTCCAAAAGTTATGATCTTGTGTGTGTGTGTGTGTGTGTGTGTGTGTCTGTGTGTGAGTGCACACACATGCTCAGTCGTGTCTGGCTCTTTGCAACCCCATGGATTATAGCCCACTAGCCTCCTCTGTCCATGGAATTTTCCAGGCAAGAATACTGGAGTGGCTTGCCATTTCTTACTCCAGGGGATCTTCCTAACCCAGGGATCAAACCTGTTTGTCTTGTGTCTCTTGCATTGGCAGGCAGGTTCTTTAACAACTGTGCCACCTGGGAAGCCCTGATCTTGAAGCAGAGAATATTTGTTGGACTCTCAGAACTTAGAACTTTCCTAGGCACTCAGTAAAAAGAAATAGATTTCTATGACACTTCATTCCAGAATTCCAGNCCTGTTTGTCTTGTGTCTCTTGCATTGGCAGGCAGGTTCTTTAACAACTGTGCCACCTGGGAAGCCCTGATCTTGAAGCAGAGAATATTTGTTGGACTCTCAGAACTTAGAACTTTCCTAGGCACTCAGTAAAAAGAAATAGATTTCTATGACACTTCATTCCAGAATTCCAGTAGGTAGCTTTAGTATGTAACCAACCAGTGAGTTCTTAAATGGTAGGCTCTCTATCTTGTTTGTCTGTTTACATTGTAGTTCCACAGTGCCTGGCAAAAAATAGGCAGTTAAAAGTGTGTTAAACTTAAAGTTAGTTATATTTTATAATAATGTTGGTAATCTATTGTCATAGAAGAGTTTTGAGTCCCAGGCGTCTTTGATTTTATGTAATAACTCATGAAATAGAATGCCTTTAACAAAGTGAGTGATTTTGTGGAGACGAGGTAATTGGGAAGGATGTTAAGTTCTTTCCAGATAAGAGGGAATTAAGTATACTTCCTTTCACTTCAAATAGTTTTACCATATTTAGGGGAAGGAGATTTATGCTAGAGAGAAATTATAAATCTCATGAAAATACTATTCTCCTCTAAGAAGAAGCACAGAATGTGGGAGGAAATTCTGGCAAAATGGTCACTTACTAAATTCAGCCAAAATCTTGATGGTTTAAGCAGAAAATATGGTATTTTGAAAAGTTACACCCCAGAATAGAATACTTGAAGCTTGCTTTCATTTAATTATAGACCTTCCTGATTTCCTAGTCAAGCTGTTGCCTGTTGGTGGCCCTTCACATAGAAACAGTATTAACATAGCAGTGCTTTATATTAGCTCTCAGTGATTCTGCTACTTAAAGGATTCTCCAACAGCTTGCTAAACTTGTCTTGCACAGTTCTGATTATACTTTCTATATATGCCTTTAAAGCTATTTCTCACATCCTGACACCAACCTATAACATGAAAAAAGGGAGGATAAGGACAAAATAAATATGGAAAGTCTCATATATGCTGAGGTAAACATGTAGATTTGATTTTTTCTTATTTTATTTCCTGCACTTTTTCATTCCCATACTTTCATTTATTGCCATCCATTACAAAGGAGTAAGAAAGGGATATTGAGTTTCTTAAACCCAAGATTCAATATGGAAAAGATAAAAGTATATCTTAGGTTTTTTTTTAATAAGCCCACAAAAGAGAATCTGATGTTTTTCCAAGATTCTCTTTAATGATTGTACAGAGTTTCTCCATTACAGGTTCTTTCTGTTTAATCCAAATATTGTCTCTTTACTCTGTTTAAGTATTAAGCAAGTGAGTAGCAAATCCATAAACATAAAATAGACATGATTTTGAAAACACACATGGTATGAGGTTTGATAAGTTCTCTTTCCCTCTAGAAAATAATCTAACACAAAATAGTATTAAGAATTTCTAATTGAG
>SJYS01021004.1:0-14453 GCA_006410695.1 Philantomba maxwellii
CCAGTACTTTGGCCACCTCATGCAAAGAGTTGACTCATTGGAAAAGACTCTGATGCTGGGAGGGATTGGGGGCAGGAGGAGAAGGGGACGACCGAGGATGAGATGGCTGGATGGCATCACGGACTCGATGGACATGAGTCTGAGTGAACTCCGAGAGATGGTGATGAACAGGGAGGCCTGGCTTGCTGCAATTCATGGGGATGCAAAGAGTCGGACACGACTGAGCGACTGAAATGAACTGAACTGAACTGCATCCACATAATCAAAGACAGGACTGCTGTTTTCCTGGAGGCCCAGGATATGTGGGGAGGACTCAGCAATGCTGGAGGGAGTCACTGTCACGAAGACGCCTGGTGTTCGTGCGCTCTCTCTTTTGTGGCTTCGTTTCCCCTCGACTGTCCTGCACAGATGCCTCTGGGTGATACCGATGCCCCAGCGTAGCAGGGCTCCATGGAGGTGGCCTCTGTTCCTCTGATGTCGCACTTTTTCCTTCAGACTCACTTCCAGATTTGGGATTGTTCTTGAGGCTCCTCCAGAACCCTCCTCTACATGTTTTTCTAACTTGGCAACAGGGTTGAAAGCAGACCCGGCCGGACCTCCTGCAAACTCAGCTCATCTGCTTTGTTCCTAGTGGAATTTCTTATGACGGTGCTGGAGGTCATTGTGGCTGTCCTACACGCAGGTGGCGGACATGCAGGTGCAGGACATTCAGG
Organism: Philantomba maxwellii; assembly: GCA_006410695.1. Classification (NCBI taxonomy): domain Eukaryota; kingdom Metazoa; phylum Chordata; class Mammalia; order Artiodactyla; family Bovidae; genus Philantomba; species Philantomba maxwellii. Next base: position 714 of record SJYS01021004.1, read on the forward strand.
CTTCCTGCATGGACCTGATGCAGGCTTCCCCAGATGCCTCCTGAAGACGTACTTTCTCTTTTGGGGAATGAAACAGTTTTAGATGATGGTCAGGGAGGCAGTGAGAAGCTAACTGTCTGTGTTCAGCTTCTTTCTCAGAAGTCATCAACAAACTTTCTTTCCTTTCTCATCTCAAACTAAGCCCCTGAGTTCATTCAACCTTAATTTCTGCATTTATGATGTCCTGAAGCAACACTTCCAAAAGTCACCAATGCCTTTACCATAGGACCTTTCTCAGTTCTTTCTTGCTGGATATATTTGTAGTATGTATAAATAAAAAAGAATATGTATTGATGCAGGAAAATGATTTTTGAATGCCTGGTAGGTCCTTTAGAATCTAAAAGATTAGTAATTACAAAACAACATGCACTAAGGACTTACGAGGCAGCAGGCATTGTGCTGAGCACTTCACATTCATTGCCATTTAATAATGTGGTGGTTTAGTCCCTCAGTCATGTCTGACACTTTGACACCCAATGCACTGTAGCCTGCCAGGCTCCTCTGTTCATGGGATTTCCCAGACAAGAATATTGGAATGGGTTGCTATTTCCTTCTCCAGGTGTTCTTCCTGACCCAGAGATCAAACCCGTGTCTCCTGCATTGCAGGTGGATTCGGTACCAGCCGAGCCACCAGAGAAGCCATTTGATAATAGCTGGCACTTAATGAGCTCTTCAGCTCAACCCTATGTGATAACACTATTAGGTCCCTTTTCACAGATGAGGAAACCTAGTTCACAGAGAGAATAAGTAACTCACTCAAGGACACACTAGTGAGGGGTAGGGTTGGGATAAGGACCCTAGGGTCCATGCTCTTGGTCCAAACACTACTCTCCTCCAGTCTTTCTGGTGTCTAAGGCTGCACGCCTAACATCTGTGCAACACTGCCTCCCCATGGACGGAGGAAGCATACGATTACAATTCCTAGTGTTAGGTTGCTAAGTTAGCGAGAAGTACTGCAGAAGTTCCACAACCACAAATTTTTACGGGAATTTGGGAATGCGGATGGCAGGGAAAGGCTAAAATTGGTGTACTTGAGTGGAATCAGAAGTGCCAAACTGGCTGCCCACTTTAATGGAATAAGGTATATCAGAGGATTCACCTGTTTGGCCTTCGATCCTCTTCTGTTCCTTTGATAGTATCTTTTATGACAGGTTTCCCTGGTGGCTCAGAGGTTAAAGCATCTGCCTCCAAGGCGGGAGACCCGGGTTCCCTGGGTTGGGAAGATCCCCTGGAGAAGGAAATGGCAACCNACCCTAGGGTCCATGCTCTTGGTCCAAACACTACTCTCCTCCAGTCTTTCTGGTGTCTAAGCCTGCACTCCTAACACCTGTGCAACACTGCCTCCCCATGGACGGAGGAAGCATACGATTACAATTCTCACTGTTAGGTTGCTAAGTTAGCGAGAAGTACTGCAGAAGTTCCCCAAATTTTTATGGGAATTTGGGAATGGGGATGCCAGGGAAAGGCTAAAATTGGTGTACTTGAGTGGAATCAGAAGTGCCAAACTGGCTGCCCATTTTAATGGAATAAGGTGTATCAGAGGATTCACCTGTTTGGCCTTCAATCCTCTTCTGTTCCTTTGATAGTATCTTTTATGACAGGTTTCCATGGTGGCTCAGAGGTTAAAGCGTCTGCCTCCAAGGCGGGAGACCCGGGTTCCCTGGGTTGGGAAGATCCCCTGGAGAAGGAAATGGCAACCCACTCTAGTATTCTTACCTGGAGAATCCCATGGACGGAGGAGCCTCGTAGGCTACAGTCCACGGGGTTGCAAAGAGTCAGACACAACTGAGCGACTTCACTCTCTTTATGACAGTCAATAATCAGGACGACCATAATTTAAAATCCAGACTGAAACACTTTCAAGAGTAAACTAGGAAGCCACTAATAATTATACTGGGACAAGCACAGGCCAGGAATGTACTGGCCTATCCATTTACTTATGGTTAGATTATGGCTGTCCAATGGCATTTTGTATTTCCTTTGACCTTATATAGCTTATTATTGAGACTGGAGTGTAGTTCAGTTAGGATATTTCCTTTTAAAATTTTTCTATATAGTTTCCATAAACCTGATATTTGCATTATCTTTTATGTTGGCTCAGATGGTAAAGAATCTGCCTGTAATGTGTGAGACCCAGGTTCAATCCCTGGGCCGGGAAGATCCCCTGGAAAAGGGCATGGCAACCCACTCCAGTATTCTTGCCTGGAGAATTTCATAGACAGAGGAGCCTGGTAGGCTACAGTCCATGGAGTCGCAAAGAATAGGACACAACTGAGTGACTAACACAACATTTTATGTAAGTAATGATGGTTAAGATTCTGAACATAATCCTTATGCCAAAAGGTGTTGGGGAAGTCCTGTTCTAGGTGGTTCCTACAGGAATGAGCTGTATATGGTTAAGCAGCAGGGTATGAGGAAAAGAAGATAAGGCCACTGAATGAGACCTCAGAGGACACACACCAAGGGTTATTCTTCTCCAGGTCTTGATAATGGACCCCTCTGCTGCTTATTATGTGATATGAGTTGTTATGGGGTTGAGAGACTCTGAACAAAGAACAAACTTAGAATGAAGATGATATGTAAAGAGATTGACTGTTCTCAATTTTTCTGTACCACTGTGAGCCCACAGCTAGTGACAGGAAGGGAAGAAGTGCCAGTATCATCTCAAAGATTACGAGGGTATGACCTATACAAAGATGGAAATGGTGATGAGGTCACTAAAGCTAAAGGCAAGAAAGAGCATGGGTTTAGTTCAGGGAACTGCACACCAACAGTTTTGTTGGAAATTGCAAGGGTGTTGGGTGTGGTAAGAGATGAACCTAAGGGCAACACATAGTAATCAGAGCAACAAAGCTCTAGAATCCCTTGCTAAGGAGTTCACATTTTATATTGAAAGAACTTTGGGAGTGTTTAGAGGTTGAAGGGTTGGGGGAGATGATGTCAAGATTAAATCTGTTCTAAAAAGTTCAACTTGGTACTAATGTCAAGACTATAGACTAGTGTGTACATGCTCAGGTGTATCGACTCTTAGGAACTCCATGGACTGTAATCCACCAGGCTTCTCTGTCCACAGAATTTTCTAGGCAACAATATTGGAGTGAGTTGACATTTCCTACTCCAGAGGATCTTCCTGACCCAGGGATCCAATCCATGTCTCCTGCACTGGCAGGCGGATTCTTACCACTGAGCCACCTGGGAAGCCCCAGGGGGAAGGGTTAAAAAAAAAAAAAAAAAGGAGGTAAAGAGACCAATTTAGAGAACATTTCCGTGAACTGAGTGGGAAATGGCCTGAACTAAGGTAATGATAGGGCTTCACTGGTGGCACAGATGGTAAAGAATCTGCCTGCAATGTGGGAGACCTGGGGTCAATCCCAGGGTTGGTAAGATCCTCTGGAGGAGGGCATGGCAACCGACTCCAGTATTCTTGCCTGAAGAATCCCCATGGATAAAGGAGCCTGCCATGCTACCGTTCATGGGGTTGCAAAGAGTTGGACATGACTGAGTGACTGAGCGCAGTGCAGCAAGGTGATGACAAAGCAGAGATGTGGGAGCAGACATTGTCAGGCTTTGGAGGATAAGAGGATTCATCCCAGCCTTTTGGCTCATGTGGTTAGATCTATGGGTGATGCTGCCGCCAAGACTAGGAATAGAGATGATGATTTTAGGGGGAAAACATCTAGTTCATCACCCCTCCACTGAAATTCGATCTCTCTTCTGGCCTCAGTGATAACAGTTCTTAGCTGTTTCTCTTCTAACTCTTCTGGCGACTTCTTCTCAACTCTGGTTAATGGAGTTTCTTTTTTGGCCCAGACATTCCTATTGGCAATTCTTCGAGGTTGGACCATGGCCATCTTCCTCATTAAATACCACCTCTACTTGACAATTTTTAACCCTGATATTATCTTGATATTATCTCCATATTATTTATTATCCATATCCATATTTTCATCTACTACTCTTGGGCTGACAACTCTCAAGTCTTTTTTTTTTTTTTTTCTTTCCAGTTACAGGGTATAAATCCAACTGCCTACTCAATACTTCCACCCAAATGTCCTACGTGTTCAGGCTCAACAGGTCCACAACAAACTCCTCTTTTCTTCTGAAACCCACTCCTTCCCCTCATAGCTCTTTCTTCTCACTCACTCACAGCCAACTGCTCATCAAATCCTGGTACTCCACCCTACAAAGTCACTCATTTCATTTGTTCTTTCTTTCCCATTCCCCCAACATGATCCCCTAACCGACTGTTGATATGAAAAATCCTGCTCTTTGCAGATTCTTTTTCTGTCACCCTCCCTGTCATGCTTACATCACAAAGAGTATATGTCATTTCACCTTCTTGTGTTGCTCCTTGGGCATCAATGTTTTTTCTTTACTTTGTCACCTGGCAAAACCCTGCTCAAGGTTCAAGTTCTGGACCCAAAGTTACCTTCTTTAGAAAATCTCCTAAATCTCTCTAATCGCAATCAAAATTCATTATTTCACCAACTCTGTTTCCCTAGCCCTTTGTCTCTTCTGCTAAACTGTGAAATCCTTTAGAACCAGGAACATGTCATAGGCATTTTGTAATCTGAAACATTTAGCAAAGTTTGATAAATACTGAGTTGAACTGATGTACCCCTTACCCTAGACAGGAAGTTCAACTTATAATCAAAGGAGATGTCTTTTGTTAGAGGAACACATCCATTTTCTCTAGGGGTAATTACCACCATTACCACCACCAGCATCACTGTAATCACCACTACCACTGCCACCACTGCTGCATCATCAATAATACCATAATCATTATCACCACTACCATCACCATCAATACCATCATCATCATCACCATCATCACCTATCACATCATCAATAAGACCATCATCACCATCACCACCACCACCATCACATCATCAATCCATCATCACCATCACCACCACCACCACCATCAATACCATCATCAATAATACCATCTTCACCACCACCACCACCACCACCACCAATACCATCATCAACAATACTGTCATCACCATCACCACCACCATCAGTATCACCATCACCACCACCACCATCACATCATCAATAATACCATCATCACCATCACCACCACCACCACCATCAGTACCATCATCAATAATACCATCATCACCACCACCACCACCAATACCATCATCAACAATACTGTCATCACCATCACCACCACCATCAGTATCATCATCACCACCACCACCATCACAGCATCAATAATACCATAATCTTGATCACCACCACCACCACCACCATCAGTACCATCATCATCATCACCATCACCACCACCACCATCGCATCGTCAATAATACTGTCATCACCATCACCACTGCAATCGCCNCATCACCACCACCACCATCACAGCATCAATAATACCATAATCTTGATCACCACCACCACCACCACCATCAGTACCATCATCATCATCACCATCACCACCACCACCATCGCATCGTCAATAATACTGTCATCACCATCACCACTGCAATCGCCATCAATACCATCTTCACCGTCACTGTCGCCCTCTCCACTGTCATCACCGTCACCACTGCAGTCACCATCAATACCATCTTCACCGTCACTGTCGCCCCCTCCACCGTCATCACCGTTACCACTGCAATCGCCACCAATACCGTCTTCACTGTCACTGTCACCACCTCCACCGTCACCACTGCAATCGCTATCAATACCATCTTCACCATCACTGTCGCCCCCTCCACCATCATCACCGTCACCACCACTGTTACATTTACCACCACCACTATGTCACCACCATCACCACCACCATTACCATCATCTAGGACACTCACATACCAAATGCTTCATTAAGGGTTTTAATCTAATATTATTTAATTTTCAGGATACTTCTGTGAAGCAGTAGTTTGAATACCTGTTTTATTAATGAGAAGACTGAGGTTCAGAAAGGCTAAATAATTTGCTCAAGTCATCAACTTAGTAAAAGGTCGAGCTGGTATCTAAAGCCAGAAATGCCTGATTCCAAAGTCAGCTTTCTTAACCTCTGTGATTAGTCCAGTTCATGCCCCTGAGGAACTGGGGTATGTTTCCTGCCTGGAGTCTTGACAGAAAGGGAACAAAGGATTGTCCTAGCAAAGACCATGGCCTCCATGTGTATGCACACACGCAGGACCTGCCAACACAGCAGGGCAAAGCCTGGCTTATCTGTGACCTTGGCTCTTCCTTCTCTACATCATGTTGAGCCTTCCCTACCACCATCTAAAGTAAGAACTCTGCTTGGCATTCAGTTATCAGGTGTCTGCTTCCTTAGCTACATCCTCATGAGAGAGGAACAAGGCCGTCACTATAGGACAGCTTTTCTGGTCTTTCTGTTCACTCTCATGATTTATTGTGGGAGGGAAAGAACCACATCACAATCACTTGGGAAACTTTCCAAAAGATACAGGCCTACCCTTGACCCTTAAGGTTCTGATCTGGTCCCTGGTTGAGAACCACTGGTTTAGCACATNTATTGTGGGAGGGAAAGAACCACATCACAATCACTTGGGAAACTTTCCAAAAGATACAGGCCTACCCTTGACCCTTAAGGTTCTGATCTGGTCCCTGGTTGAGAACCACTGGTTTAGCACATTCATTTCCAAGGTTAGCAGTTTCCACTGGCCCTCTTATAACTAAAGCCACTCTAGTTCTTCCTCTAGATAAATGCTTTTCCTGATCAGATGTAAAATCAGTATCACTGGCATGCCTTGCTCTACCTGCTTTCTTTCAGTCAGGGTATCTCAACCAGGGTGGTACCACCTCAAGGAAGGCATTTAAGGATATATGTAGAGGTATTTATTTATTGAGTGTCACAATGACTAGAAGCTCATGGCATTTACAAAGGAATGATCAGAAATGCTAAGCATCCTACAGTCCCTCTCAGTGAAAAACTGTCCACTGAAAATGGCAATGACACCTTCGCTGAGAAACACATTTGGTTGGAACCCAGATACTCTTGATTCAAGGTCGGAATTAGCCTCTGCAACACACAGCATCCTCTCAGCCTGGCTGCCTCAGTGTTCCAGGGGCTGCTCTCCTCTTGTGTACATGCGTGCTAAGTCGCTTCAGTTGCAACCAACACTTTGTGACCCTACGGACTGTAGCCCACTAGACTATTCTGTCCATGGGATTCTCCAGGTAAGAATGCTAGAGTCAGTTGCCTTCTCTCTTCCAGGGGATATTCCCGACCAGGGATCGAACCCTTGTCTCAGGCANTGCAACCAACACTTTGTGACCCTACGGACTGTAGCCCACTAGACTATTCTGTCCATGGGATTCTCCAGGTAAGAATGCTAGAGTCAGTTGCCTTCTCTCTTCCAGGGGATATTCCCGACCAGGGATCGAACCCTTGTCTCAGGCATCTCCTGTATTGGTAGATGGATTCTTTACCCCCAGCACCACCTGGGCATCCCACTCTCCCCTCACAGCTTTTTAAATTCCCTTATAGTCCACAGACTATTGACAAAGGGATTCTGAGCTTCTGAATACATTCATGTAATACTTAGCTATCAGGGAAACATGTCTCATCTTCATTTCTACTTTCTATTTAGTCTAATTTAATCCCCTGACCACTGCACTGAATTTCTCACATAAAGAATGGGAGCAATGGGCAAGGAAGGAAAAGAACAAGAGGCCATCACTGCCACGCAGGCGGATTTGAACTGTCGTGTCTGACTGTAATTCCAGGTTGATGAACGTATTGAAGACATGGCTCAACACTGACCCTGGACCAGAAGACTTATCTTTATATCCTCTCCCAGGGACTACTCCTTTCTTGCTTACTCAGGCGAAAGTAGTGTATGATTAAAGGTTTATAGTAAAGACTTTTCAAGCCCACCCATATCTGGCTTTCCTCTTCCTTTAGAAAAACAGGGTGGTCTTTTTCCACATCCTATTTGGTGTTGGTGGTGATGGTAGTGGGCCTTCCAGGTGGCTCAGTGGGTAAAGAATCCACCTGCAATGCAGGAGATGCAGGAGACATGGGTTCGATCCCTGGATTGGGAAGCTCCCCTGGAGGAGGGCATGGCAACCCACTCCAGTATTCTTGCCTGGAGAATCCCATGGACAGAGGAGCCTGGTGCACTATGGTCCACAGGGTCCCAAAGAATAGGACACGGCTGAAGCTACTTGGCACGCACACATGTGTGCATGCTGATGTTAGTGGTAGTATTGATGGTGGTGGTGATGTTGAGTAGTCACATGACTAGTTCTGACCAGTGGGTTGTGAGTGGAAGGATGCATGTCATTTCACATGTCTACAGAGTTGAATTTCCGTTTCCCATCAGATTCAATCTGGACAAATCATTAATTTATTGGCAGTGCTCCACCCAGAGACTCTCCAGCATTTCCTTCCTTTGCAGCAATGATGGCAAAAGCCAGTGTTACGGAATTTCCACCAGTCTAGCTTCCAGGATAGCACCCTGAGCAGAGCCCCTGTTGCCCCTCACCAGATGTGTAGCAGAGACAGAGATTACAAAGGTTTATACCTTTGCTGTTTTGTGTCACTGTGATTTGGGAGATTGTTTGTTACCACGGCATAACATAAACTACACTGACTGAGTCAATGTTCTGCATGCTTAGATTCTTTTCATCTCTGTGCATAGATCATGAGTCAGAGGTGCCTGGATTTGAGGCTGACTTTCACCATTTACAATGACCTTGGCTAACCTCGCTAAACCTCAGTTTCCTCATGTGTCAAATAGTGATCATGGCCTTATGTGGTTATAAAGGAGATAACTAAATGGGATCATACAGGCAAAATGTTTACACAATGCGTGGCTGGTAACATGGACTCAGTAAACTTACTTATCTCTTCTCCTTTTTGATCTAAAATTGACTTTACCTGTGTACATGGTAAATCACTTCATTCGTGTCCAACTCTTTGCGAGCCTATGGACCGTGGCCCGCCAGGCTCCTCTGTTCATGAGAATTCTTCAGGCAAAAATACTGCAATGGGTTGCCATTCCCTTCTCCGGGGGAATCTTCCTAATCAGGGATCGGACCTGTGTCTCTTTTGTCTCCTGCATTGGCAGGCATGTTAATTACCACTAGCGCCACCTGGGAAGCCCGACCTAACCAGCTCCCTGCCCCAAATCCTCATTAGAACCTTTAGCTTTGCCTGCCTGGAGTCCTTCTAATGTCCTCCTACCTAAAAAGCAAATAGCTTTGGACTGCTTGCTGTTTTCTTTCATTCCTTGCAGCCTCCAGGACAGGACACTGTTGACAACAGGTATTGTCACCTGTACTTTTATTGGAGCACACACTTGTGATAGGACTTGAGAACAAATCTATGCCAAATGAATGAAAGAATCAGCTCCTCCAAATGGAAGAAATCTAATCACTATTTTCAGTACAAACGTGGTATGTCTGGGAAACATGTCAGGAAATATCCAAATACCCACTTAGTCTTTTGTTGCCAAGTAATCACTGCAAGAGGCAAAATCCGGTCTCTGGACATCGTATCAAAAATAGACACATGTTCTAAATTCAGCTCAGTTTAGTTCAGTCGTTCAGTTGTGTCCAACTCTTTGCGACCCCATGAACCACAGCATGCCAGGCCTCCCTGTCCATCATCAACTCCCGGAGTCCACCCAAACCCATGTCCATTGAATCAGTGATGCCATCCAACCATCTCACCCTCTGTCGTCCCCTTCCTCTCCTGCCTTCAATCTTTCCCAACATCAGGGTCTTTCCAAATGTGTCAGCTTTTCGCATCAGGTGACCAAAATGTTGGCGTTTCAGCTTCAACATCAGTCCTTCCAATGAACACCCAGGCCTGATTTCCTTTAGGATGGGCAAATCCTATTTGCATTTATGTGACAGCCAAGTCTCACTAAGGGATGCTAGAGTTTGCTCCTGGACTGTTGGGAGTCCTACAGAATTTGAAGATAATTGCAGGTTATCTCAGGATGGGTGCCTTCCTCCAGCACTCCTGGATTCTATTCTCAGCTTGACGCTGAGTTTTACCAGGTCTCCACAGCTAGAGGTAATTACTTGGCTGGCCCAGACAGAAGCACAAAATAAAACAAAAGAGTTCTGCTCTATTTATTTTGAACCATAAGCCAAACCTTCCAATTTGCAAGCAGTTCTACCAACTATTACCTGACCTGATAAGACCTCTCCAAAACTGCAATTCTTTCAGTTAAGGAAGAATATTGAAAAACCATCAAATCCATCTTGATACCAAAAAGAAGACATTCCAAGCCCCTGAAAAACTTTTTTCCCTGATGCCTCTCAGAATTACTACTCTATCATTTTCAAGGTACCTTCTAATGAATTCTGTTTTCCTTATTCAGAGTCAAATTTGCATTTTCATTACTGGAAGTCTTCTTCAAAGCATTTCTGAAAACAAGCTACATCTGCGAGTTTTAACATGTCTACAGAGTTGAATTTCCCCTTTCCACTGGATTAAATGTGAACAAATTATTAATTTATCAGATCTTTAAGGGCATTATAATCAGATGTCCTTAGAGTCCTACCCATCAGGTAATCCCCAGACCTCTGGAACATCTCCATGGGCTGCAGAGGGTTGGAGACCCTGAAACTTTCAATCAATTTAGAGCTGCTTTAATAGGAAGGCAGTAGCTCCTCAATTAAGTAACCTTAGTTGCCTTATGTACCATCATTTCCTGAAACTCTGATGCAGGGATTTTTAATTCCTGGAATCTACCCAGTCGTATTGCCATGTGCTTCTCATTATGACCCAACTGCACAGGGCAATGATGAGTGGAAAGAGCTGGGCTGAGAGTCAGGAGCAGACAGCGTCCCAGCTTTGTCATTATCTAATCCTAGGTCCTTCCACAGGTCACTTAATCCAGTGGGTTGACCAAAGTTGAACAGTTTTCTCATCTGTAAATTAGAGACAGTAGTGCTTTCCCTAATAACCAAGCAAGGTTTTCTCTGGGGCACTTGTGAGATGGTGTAGGTTTTAGGAGACTTTAGTTCTGACTCTAAAGATTTCTTTTGTAAGTTAGTAGCTGGGAACCCAGAACATGGTGAGGTTCCCAGTCTAACGTTATAAAAATCCATTTAATGACTGTGTCTCTGAAGTATAACACAGAGGAAGGGTTCTACAGAGCATCACCACATGTGACCACCCAATTTTGGATGCTGGGGTTGGACTTGCATGAGTGGTGAGACGGAGTCCCCTTGTATGGGGAAAAGAGAAAGAGAAAATTGGAGCTGAACAGAAAGGAAGTCGTGGAAGGAGGAGCTGAGGAGTTCTAATGGGGAAGGAGCCCACACAGTGAGCCTGTAGAGGGTCTTTGCAAATGTAAGGATTTGTTGGGTGACAGGCTGTGGCTTTAGGAAACCCTGTAAGTCAACTATTCAAGGCTTACTGCCATCCTCCAGCTCACTATCTCCTTCACTTCTCCTGCCGCACCCCACTCAACCATTCTATTTTTGAAGTCTGTAGGGCACGCATAAATATAGCCAGCACTTCCCCAGACTCACGATAGAGAGTCCACTTTTTCCACTTAAGTGACTAACAGCTCTCTATAAAACAGACTAAAATGTGATACATAAATATCTAGTGTAATAACAGAAGAGCCCTGCAAGAGAGGAAAGGTCCATGCATGTCCATGGGTTGGCCAACTGGGTGCACCAATCTTAAGAGGGCCCTCTGGGAGATTTAAGGTGGCTAGCTGCTCCTTAACTGTTTTCCTCTGGATAAAGTCCTTCCAAATCTGACTTTTCAAATCCCTGATTGAATTCCCAGCAGTCTACTTTTCCTGACTGTAACCAGAAAAGCATGCTTGAATGAACATAAAATTCCATCATATAAAGCCTTGTGAAGCCCAGTCCATCAGCTCTGTGGCCAAAGCCGCTAATAACGCCCTATTGTGTTACTGTGGTAGTCTAGGTTATCATTATGAAGTCTTTGCTTCTGGTTGAGAAAACATGACGTTCCATTAAATGTATAATCTGGGTTTCTTCCAAGCCAGAGGTGCATCCTGCTTAAAGCTGAAATGAGCTGAGGTTTAATGTCACAGAAAAGAAGAGAACCATTCGCTGGGAAAAAAGGGAGTTGAGGGTGGGGAGAAGAATGGTGAATTCACTGCCTTGTGAGCCACTGGTTTCAGCCTCTACAGTGTCTTGTCCACCAGAGGATCTGAGAAGCCCAAGGAAAAAAAACGCATCAGCACTCTTTCCCTTTGCAAGCCGTAGTGGTTGGGTGCTGGACAGCACTTTCTGGGGAGGTACTTTCTAGGACAAAAGACCATGCCTTTAGGGACCGTCTGGGGGACTGTTTGCTATCACGGGCTTCTGGCCCATCCCCCAGCTTTGGGTTCCACAATACCATAAATCAGCCCGAATCGAGATGGCAAGCTGGAATTGCATACGCTTATCACACCAAGTTCTAGCAACTTTCTCATTCAGCACAAAAATGTCCCTCTCTTCAAGCAGTAAGACAACTAAAAGAAGTCAGAGGAGTCCACCTCCATGTAAAGGTAGGTACCTGTAAAGGTCTCCCCACCATTTTTTTCCTGGAGCATTTTGGGTCCTCAACATATTGCCAAGGACCCTATGGTATATTTAGAAATGTACTCCAGGATTAAACATGAAAGCAAATCCTCTATAATTGTGAGGGGCTTGGAGCTCAGCACGCTGGTTAAGAGAGCCCCCTCACACTTGAAATGACTTTTTAAAAACTCAAAATAACTTATTTTTGTTGAATATAAAAGTAATATACATTCATTGTAGAAAAATTTGAAGATTCAGAAAAGTGTAAAAAAAGAATTTAAAAATCCTACTTTCTACAGACAAATACTATTACATATTGGGTAAATAAAGAAACACGTGTGTTTAGCATTTTTTACAAAGGTAGAATCATAGTGTATAATGTTTGGTAAATTGTATTTTCCATTAAGAGTATATTATGTGCACTGTGCTTCTCCTAAAAATATCTTACATGCATGTATAACATGAGTACTCAATATCATGCATATACCACGTCTAATTTATTAAATTCTCTGTTGTTGGACATTTAGATAATTTTCAGCTTCATTATCATAAACATCACAGCCACGAACATATAGGCACTCTTTTCTGTCTTGGAGTTTTCCTTTGATACATGTTGCCATGTTATCTTTTTGTCTATGCTATTCAAAATATTAGCCACATATGGCTACTGAAATTTAAATTAAACTTAAATAAAATAGAAAGTTCATTTCCTCAATCCCACTAGACACATTTCAAGAGTCAACAGCCACATACGGCTAGTGGCTACCGTATTGGAAAGCACAGAAAGAGAATATTTCCATCATCACAGAAAGTTTTATTGGATAGCACAAACCTAGAAAGACCAAACCAAATTTATATTTTCCTTATAAGATATGACAACGGCCCTCCTTCCCACAAGTTGGCCAATGCTGAATATTATAATTCTTTAAAAATCTTTGCCAACATAATAAATATTACATCTTGTTTGATTCTCCCATTTGAACTTTTTTGCTTATTATCTTTCATATTTTTTTGTGAATTATTCATATAGTAAGCCTGTTTTCTACTGAGATGATCTTTTAAAAACTGCTTTACGTTTTAAGGTTGCTCTATAGAGGTAATTTATGTTGCAAAAGTTTTTGTGACTTATTATCTTTTATTTGTGGCATTTTTTTCACTTATAGACATGTCAGATTTTAATATATTTAAATCTTTTTGCAGTTTTCTTTATTGTTG
>SJYS01021007.1:0-10661 GCA_006410695.1 Philantomba maxwellii
AAGGAGATCAGTCCTGTGTGTTCATTTGAAAGATTGATGTTGAAGCTGAAATGCCAAAACCTTGGCAACTGGATGGGAAGAGCTGAATCATTGGGAAAAAGCCCTGATGCTTGGAAAGATTGAGGGCAGAAGGACAAGGGGACAACAGAGGATGAGATGGTTGGATGGCATCACAGACTCAATTGGCATAAGTTTGGTAGACTCTGGGAGTTGGTTATGGACAGGGAGGCCTGGACTCCTGTGGTCTTTGTGGTAACAGAGAGTTGGATATGACTGCGAGAATGAACTGAACTGATCTGAGCCGATGTATGGATGTGAGAGTTTGAGTATAAAGAAGGCTGACTGCCAAAGACTGAGGCTCTGAATCTGTCTTGTTGAAGGTGACTACTGCGAGTCCCTTGGACAGCAAGGATTTCAACCCAGTCAATCCTAAAAGAAACTATCTGTAAAGGTTCATTCAAGGACTGATGTTGAAGCTCAAACTATAATAATTTGGCTAAAGGATTTAGGAAGAAAGACTGTTACTCTACCTTGTCCTGAAACATCATCCACTCTGATGTGGGAAAGACTGAGTGCAGAAGAAGAGGGCAAGAGAAGTTGAGTTATTTGGACATATGGGAACCTCTTGACTCAACAAAGATGAGTCTGAGCAAAGTGCTGGAGACAGGGAAGGGCAGGGAAGCCTGGAGTGCTGCTGTCCATTGTGTGGCAGAGTTTGAACTGGCTGGTCAACTGAAAATCAACAACAACTCTGTTTCCCATATGTCTTTAAGAAGAAGATTTTTGAACCTGAAATATGGAATTATCTATATTCTCTTAGGAAAATTAGATGCTTCTTTATGAATTACGGACATCTTTCCATTTCATTTATGAAAGTCTAGGTGGCTATTTTAATTCTGAAACTATGAGAGATTCAATTACTCAGGCACTAAGTTTTAATACAATAGGTTTACATCTATTGCAAATAGAGTGTTGTACATCTCAAATGTGAAAATCAGGGTATACATGTCCTTATGAGACATATCATTAGAAAATCAGGGTGTCCATTTTCCTACGTTAAATATGAAATTCTCCATATTTCCAAGAACAAAACTGAGCACATTTTTTGTTACATGAAGTATGTAATCTTTAAATTTTCTTTTCAAAAATCTATGTTGTCACTTTCCAGTATGATTAATGGAATCTGTGGAATTCATGCATAAAAAGGTGGGTTCTAGAAAATCTTACATGAATTATGAAACACACATTATTCCATGTATAAACATCAAGCCACATGTTTTCTTGCATGAAATATGGTATTCTTGAGTGAATGTTAAGGTTTAATACCAAACAAAATTCTGTAAAATAATTATCCTTCAGTTAAAAATGAACACTAAAAAAGTTGCCCAAACATGGTATTCTGTATATTTTATGTTTCATTCCCTACATGTAGATATTTCTAACTGAAATAGGGAATTCTCGATATCTGACATATGTAAATCTGCAAGCAGTGTCTCCGATATGCAGTAGTGAATTCTTTATATTTAATATAAGAAAAACTGCTGAGCAATCTTGTACATGGAAGAGTGGGATTTTTGTTCCTTTCACATGTGCAAACCAGGCTACAAATTTTCTTATGAGATATGAACTGTACATATTTCAGATATGAAAGTTTGAGTGAAGCAATTTTACATGAAATATGCATCTAATCAATGCTGTTGTTTATCCAGAAGTCATGTATGGAAGTGAGAGATGGACTATAAAGAAAGCTGGTCAGGAAAATTAATGGTTTTGAACTGTGGTGTTGAAGAAGGCTATTGAGAGTCTCTAGGATGGCTTGGGGAAATCTAACCAGTCCATCCTAAAGGACATTAATCCTGAATACTACTTGCAAGACTGGGGTTAAAGATGAGACTCCAATATTTTGGCCACCTGATGTGAAGAACTGACTCATTGGAAAGGACCCTGATGACGGGAAAGGATCAAGGCAGAAGGAGGAGGAGGGACAATAGAAGATGAGAAGGTTGGATGGCATCACTGAATCAATGTACAGAAGATTGAGTAAACTCAGTGAGTTGGTGGTGGACAGGGAGGCCTGGCATATTGCAGTTTATGGGGCACAAATACTTGAAAATAACTGAGGTACAAAACTGAATGGAACTGAACATGCCCCTCTCCATCAGAACAATAACCGGCTTCCCCCTGAGTTAGTCTCTCTTATTAGGAAGCTTCCACAAGCCTTATAGCTTCTCAATCAACTTCTCTAATTCAGGGAGAAGCATCTTTGAGTTTTTTCTTCTAGTTGCCCTTAGGAAAGCTTACAAGGGGTTCTATTACTGAGCATGGAAGTATGTGGGAGACTGTATCCATTTTGAAGTTTCTGCTTGCCCTCTGTGTGAATAAACCATTCTTCTCTTAATGTCAGGTTTTGACTTGTTTGCATAATTTCTCTTTCTGTTATTTTATTGTTCATATATAACAATGCAAGGGGCTTCTGTGTATTAATTTATAACCCACATCATTTTCATATGCATCAATTGGCTCTAGAAATATCCTTGTGATGTCTTTAGGGCTTTCTATGTAGAGTATCATCTCATCTGCAAACAGTGGGGGTTTCCTTTCTTTTTTTAACATCCTGGATTCCTTTTTATTTCATTTTCTTCTCTGACTGCTTTGGCTAGGACTTTCAAATCAATGTTGAATAGTTGTGAGAATGAGCACCCTTGTCTCATGCCTGATTTTAGAAGAAATGCTTTAAAAATTTCACCACTGAAGATTTTGTTTGCTGTGGTTTCTGTCATATAAGGCTTTTACAGTGTTGAGATATGTTCTTTTTATACCTGCTTTCTGGAGAGTTATCATAAGTAGGTGTTGAAAATTGTCAAACACTTTCTCTGCATCTATTGAAATAATCATATGGTTTTTAATCTTTTACTTTAGTATGGAGTATCATATTGATTGTGTGATTTGCAAATATTGATGAATCCTTGCATCTCTGGGATGAAGCCAACGTGTGTTTAAGGGAATGATGTATGATTTTTTCAATATGTTTTCAGATTCTGTTTGCAAGAAGTTGCAGGAAAATTTATATATCCAAGTTTACCAATATGTGTAGTGATATTGGCCTGTAGTTTGCTTTCTTTGTTGTATCTTTGTCTGCTTTTTGTATTACGGTGATTGTGGCCTCATAGATTGAGATGGGGAGTTTACCCCCCTCTGCAATTTTCCTGAAGTATTTGAGTTGATTAAGTATTTGTTTCACTCATCTCACATGCTAGTAAAGTAATGCTCAAAATTCTCCAAGCCAGACTTCAGCAATATGTGAACCATGAACTCCCTCATGTTCAAGCTGGTTTTAAAAAAGGCAGCGGAATCAGAGATCAAATTGCCAACATACGCTGGATCATGGAAAAAGCAAGAGAGTTCCAGAAAAACATCTATTTCTGCTCTATTGACTATGCAAAAGCCTTTGATTGTGTGGATCACATTAAACTGTGGAAAATTCTGAAAGAGATGGGAATACCAGACCACCTAACCTGCCTCTTGAGAAATCTGTATGCAGGTCAGGAAGCAACAGTTAGAACTGGACATGGAACAACAGACTGGTTCCAAATAGGAAAAGGAGTACGTCAAGGCTGTATATTGTCACCCTGCTTATTTAACTATCTGGGAGATAGTGATTTACAGGGAGGCCATCACTGGTGTCATCTGCAGGAAAATGAAGTCCTGTGAACTTCAATTCATGGGGTCACAAAGAGATGGACATGACTGAGTGACTGAACTGAACTGAACTGAACTGATACAGGGTTATCATTACCATCTTCCTAAATTCCATACATATTCATTAGCATACCGTCAGTTAGTATTNGAGGCCATCACTGGTGTCATCTGCAGGAAAATGAAGTCCTGTGAACTTCAATTCATGGGGTCACAAAGAGATGGACATGACTGAGTGACTGAACTGAACTGAACTGAACTGATACAGGGTTATCATTACCATCTTCCTAAATTCCATACATATTCATTAGCATACCGTCAGTTAGTATTCCGTCAGTTAGTATACTCTTAGTTATACAGTTAGTATACAGTTCGTATACTGTCAGTTCATCTACTGTCAGAAACCCACAATCAGTTGATTGAGTTTATTGCACAGAAGCGAGTAGCCCCAAATTTGCTTCGGTAAAAGTACTGAATATTAAGAATGTGTATAGAAGGGTGATAAATCACTTTATTTCAGAAACCAAACTGATTTACTGCTGTGATGTATCTGTGTAAAAATTCTTTAGGAATGAGGATTTTCAGGCTTCATGGTTTTGGTTACTATTTCTGAAAGCAGTCTGTATTTTAAATTGATGCTGAAGTAAACACTGGTTGAACAGTACCCTTCAATTGCTAGGAGATCATTGACTTAGTGATGTCACTGCTTTCTGACTTTGAGAACCACTGTGATGATCTAGAGTGTTTCTCTCTGTAGGCCAGCCAAGCGGCATTGGAAGCTGCAGTGTGTAAAATCAGACAAATGAGAAAAGTATCTGAAGAAAGATTTTTCGAAGATTGTACATATTTCTTCAGAAATTCAAGTTGGGCCTCCTAAAGATGAATCCACTGGTTCAGAAACCTCCATTAGATCTTCTTTGTATGGTTATACACTTACTGGGGACTTGATTTTGAGGTCTGTGATGGAAGAATATGCTTTTCAGGCTTTGTCTGAGAAACTTGTGATAAAAAGTCCATGTACACATTCTGTCTCTGAAATACATGAGCTGAATTATTTTCTTTCACTTACATTTGCACAAAAACTTTGGAATGAAAAGTGATCAGTTTGAAGCTTTTTGATGAAATGAGAGTAACGCTTGTATAGTGATCAATGAATAGCTCTTTAAAAAAGAAGTCTTGGAAAGAATGAGGCCTTTTAGAATATTTGAAACAAAGAATATGAAAAGTTTAGTTCAGCAGCTTAACTTTATGGGTTTAAGAAAAAGTGACAAACTTTTCTTAGATCTGCTTCACTACCTGACTTTAGGAAGAAGAAAACAATGTCTTTCTTTAGAGCAGGGTATTCCAAAATTTTAACTTATTGGCAATTTATGTAAAATTAAATCACGTGACCCAGAAAACATGTTCACATATGTAGCTAAAATGGAATTTTGTCAAGGATTTTTGCATCTATGTGGCATCTTTGTCAGATTTTGATGTGAGGGTGATGGTGGCCTCATAGAATGAGTCTGAAAGTTTCCTTTCCTCTGTAATTTCCTGGAAGAGTTTGAGTAGGATAGGTTTTAGCTCTTCTATAAATTTTTGGTAGCATTCAGCTGTGAAGACATCTGGGCCTGGGATTTTGTTTGCTGGAAGATTTCTGATTAAAGTTTCAATGTCTGTGCTTGAGATGGGTCTGTTAAGATTTTAGGCCTGCTGAGTTTCAGCAATAAGTTTATAGAAAGGCAGGGTAAGTTGAATATAACAGGAAATCCAAAGGCCACAGTAACCTGTAATTCCTCAAAATCCTCTCAATTGTCTTAAAGTCATAAGTAGGGGATGATTTAATAGATGTGTATTTCTCTTAGAGCCTATGACCCTAGTTCCTTCTGATATGATTAGGCCCAGATCTACCAGATTGTTAACAAAGCTGAGCCTTTTCTCCTGATGCCTTGTAACCACAGCCTGCCAGAATGTTTAAGAAATCTCTCAGGCTCATGAACAACTTCCTCTGTCTCAACACAGAGCAAATGTCATTTACATATTGTAACACCACCACTTCAGAGCTATTAAAGTTTTGTGGATCCCGTGACAAACTTTGTCCAAATAAGTGAGGACTGTCATGAAATCCGTGGTGCAAAACTGCCAACGTTAACTGAGAAGCTGGCTATGTAGGGTTTTCAAAGGCAAATAGAAATTGACTATCCTCCACCATAGGCACAGAATAGAAGACATCTTTCAAATCACTTACTGAGAAATCTTTGGCTCATGCAGGAATTTCAAATAATAGAGTATAAGGATTAGGCACCACAGGGTGTAAAGAAGCTACAGCCTCATTTATTAGCCATCAACCTTGAACTAGGCTCTCATTTACCATTTGATTTCTTTATGCCCCAAATAGGAATGTAGCATGGACTGTTAAAGGGAATTAATAGTCCCTGTTCCTTTAAATTTTTGATGATAGGTTTTAACCCTTCCTTAGCTTCAGGTTTCAGAAGATATTGCCTCTTATGTGGAAATAAGTGTGGGTCTTTGAACTTGACAACTACAGCAATAACATTTTGTGGTCGACCCAGAGATTTTCCATCAACCCATACTCTAGGATTTATATTTTGTTCAACTAAAGGGAAAGAAATAGAGGGCTCCATATTCATGAAAATAGAGGCATGGGCCTTGTTCAGTATATCCCTCCCGAAAAAGGGTGAGGGAGATTCTGACATGATCAGAAACTCATGTAAAAGTAAAACAGATTCCCAGTTACAAGGTAAAGAATAACTGAAATAACACTTTTTTGCCTCATCCAGACAGTCCCATTATGGAAGTGGATTGGGAAGAAATTGGGCCAGGGGCTTCAGTAAACACAGGGTAAGTTGCCTCTATCTAAAAGGAAATCAATGGAATGTCCCCCACAGTGTTTAATACCCAGGGTTACTCAGGTGTAATTAGGATGGGGGCTTGTGTGGGGACCCCTGAGCACCTTCAGTCCTGATTGTCTGACCCCAACAAAACTGGAGGCAGTCTTTCTTCCAGAGTGATCCTTTGCAGACTGGACATTGAGCCGACGGGGCTTAGATGCCTGAAGGCAATCCAGTTTGAGGTGTCCCTCCTTTCCACAGCAATATCAAGCCCATCCCTTTTCACCTGGGTCCCTCTGGGCCTTTTTCTCAAGCTGTTTAAGAATGTTTTTTATGACCATTGTGAAAACTTCCACCTTTTCCTTTATCTTTGTCTGCCCTACTTTATATTTCTCATATTCCCTGCCATAAAACAGTCTGAGCCAGTTGTAACAGAGTATCTAAAGAATAATTTGGTCCATACACCTGTTTTTAATAGCTTATGGCAAATATTTGGAGCTGACTGAGATAGAAATTTATCCTTTAAGATCACTTTTTTCCTGTTCCTTATAGAACCGGTTTAATTGTAAAATAGTATTATACTTAGGAGGCCTTCCAACTAGCCGCCATTCACCACCCTCCAAAGGACACCATGGCCACACAGTATCACATAGGAAGACTAGGTGTGTCTTCTTTAAGCCCTGGGGATCAAATCTATCCCAGGTTTTCAGGATATAGTTCAAAGGAGTCAGTCTGAAATTGTTAGCTTCCATCTGTAAGAGAGAGAAAAAGCAACCATCACCATCTTGCTACCGGAGGCATCCTTCCCTGCTTGAGATGGGGCTGTGGACAGATTTTAGACTAAAGCTTTTCTTTCCTGGTCGGATTTAATCTGTTCTTACCAATGCAGACACTGTACACATCCCTCCCGGTTCTACCACTGAGACTGGGTGGGAATGTACTAGATGTAGACCTGATGGCCTCCCTATCTGACATTCAGCTTTTCACCATTAAAACCTTGCTTGTCTCTGATGCCACCTGGGGTGGAATCGGAGAAACTTGGAATGCCACCCAAGCTAAGACCACTGGGGGAAACATTTGTCACCTGAGTGCCTGTGCACAACCCTGAGTATGTTCCTGACCACGATAAGACCGATATGAACATAAAGCTGAGATGTACCTTCCAAGCATCACCACACCAGTAAAAAAGTCACCTCTGATCCACTAAGAGCCAACATTACCAAAGGGAGGGGGATTGCAGTAGCAATCTGAGTAAACTTTCACCTCAGATATACTCTTGGATCTAGACTTCCATCTAGCTTTCAAACTTTTGATTCCTAGTGAGGCTAGGCACTTTCTGGACTACTGATTCAAGGTTTGAATCTAAGCCACAGTACACAGTAACAGTGTAGATCACATGTCCCTTGAAAGTCAATGACCTGATAGATTAGGTTAGCACTTCTTATTCCCAAGGAGTTATAAATTGGTCAAGGAGATAAAAAACTTTGACTGAAAAAGAGTTCGGTCCACACACTATGCCCATTTCTGGTAGATTCCTTAAGGAGATACTGGGTGCCTCTTGGCATTGGCATGTCGGTATAAACCCCCAACGAATTTCTGGCATAAGCTGTATGAGATCACTGTGGAACCGTAGAGCAGGGCCCCTCACTTGCCCCTTGCAGGGCATCTCATTCATTCACACAAGCACACCATAGAATTAGTAAAGTAGAGTAGAAAAAGTGTTCACTAGGAGAATAAAGAACTAGAGCTCCAAGCATCCTTGCCCAGAAGGAAACAGGATGAGCCCCCAAGATGAAAGGTTGTGGCTGAATGAAAAGACGCTGGGATTCTTGGCTTCTGGAGGAGAAGAATTCAATATGGGGTCAGAGACAAGGATTGATCTCTCAGAGCTTTTTGTAACAAATTTTTATTAAATTATAAAGGAGATAGAGAAAGCTTCTGAAGTAGGCATCAGAAGGGGCAGAAAGATTACCCCCCTGCTGGTTTTCAGCTGGCAGTTATATAGTCACTAGCAGTCTGTTAATGAAATAAAGGAATGTCTTAAAACTCAGAATGGTTCCAGGACCCTCACCCCTAAGATGCAATTTCGGATAATTTTGGCACCAGATGATTCATCCCAGCCCATAAAATGATTAACTTGAATCTTGTAGAAGGACAGATTATCATACAAATAGTTGCATTTACATAGATTAATGATATCTGAATATAACATAGTGGTTTGCCAGGTAGGTTCTGAGACAAAAGGCAGAATCAACTTGTGGACATAGTTTTGGTAAAATGCAAGTGCATTCAGTTCAGTTCAGTTCAGTCACTCAGTGTCTGACTCTTTGCAACCCGATGAATCGCAGCATGCCAGGCCTCCCTGTCCATCACCAACACCTGGAGTTCACTAAGATTCACATCCATTGAGTCAGTGATGTCATCCAGCTGTCTCATCCTCTGTCGTCCTCTTCTCCTCCTGACCCCAATCCCTCCCTGCATCAGAGCCTTTACCAATGAGTCAACTCTTTGCATGAGGTGGCCAAAGTACTGGAGTTTCAGCTTTAGCATCATTCCTTCCAAAGAAATCCCAGGGTTGATCTCCTTCAGAATGGGCTGGTTGGATCTCCTTGCAGTCCAAAGAACTCTCAAGAGTCTTCTCTAACACCACAGTTCAAAAGCATCAGTTCTTCTGTGCTCAACCTTCTTCACAGTCCAACTCTCACATCCATACATGACCACAGGGAAAACCATAGCCTTGACTAGACGGATCTCAGTCGGCAAAGTAATGTGTCTGCTTTTGAAAATACTATCTAGGTTGCTCATAACTTTTCTTCCAAGGAGTAAGCGTCTTTTAATTTCATGGCTGCAGTCACCATCTGCAGTGATTTTGGAGCCCCCCAAAATAAATTCTGACACCGTTTCCACTGTTTCCCCATGAAATGATGGGGCCAAATGCCATGATCTTCGTTTTCTGAATGTTGAACTTTAAGCCAACTTTTTCGTTCTCCTCTTTCACTTTCACCAAGAGGCTTTTTAGATCCTCTTCTCTTTCTGCCATAAGGGTGGTGTCATCTGCATATCTGAGGTTATTGATATTTCTCCTGCCAATCTTGATTCCAGGTTGTTTTTCTTCCAATTCAGCATAGTACATTAGTGTAGGTTAAAACAAACATTTCCATAAGAAAAATACATTGGTCGTCTCAAGGTTTAAGAATAGTTAACTTCAGATGAAACCAGGTGTCATCATGGGAACATAATATTTTAAGAGAAACCTTCTTTAATTTTGTATAGAGAAGGAAAATATATGTATCTAGTTGTCTCCTCCTGCAGCTTAAGAGACATAAAAATACCTCACAATTGCAGGCTATTTCCTCTGTTTTGAGACCCGTAGCTTTCCGGCCTGTTACCCTCTCAAGTGCTGACACCCTAGAAGATCAGGCCCAAACTTATGCTCAGAGAACCACGAGACCATAGAAAAAGATTGAGGAGATTAAAAAAGTAACATAGATAAATGGAAAAAAAAATCCAATTTACCACAAGCAATAAACACTACAGAGAAGACAACAGATTCATAAACAGAACCAATCATGTAAATCTCAAAGCCAAACAACAACAACACTAGAGCAGAGTGTCAAATCGAGAATAAAGAAAGCAAATCTGACAAGAAGATCAGATAGAGCCCCCACAGAATAATAGATAATCACAGTTAATATAGAAATGCCTACTCATTTTAAAAAACAAAGAGATACAACAGCAACAAAAGGCACAGAAAGTAGGAAACCAAAGTGAAAGTAGAAGTAGCTATACAAAGAATAAAAAACAGGGTTGAAATAATCTTAGAGCAAATCAATGTGTAGTAACAAAGAAGCCTACAACTGAGAAAAGTAGTCCACCAAAAACAATTCAATGCATCAAAAGAATAACACATATTTCCTAATATCTCATCTGGCAGTGTCCTAGTCCCCAACAGGAGCTAGGGGACAATTACAACTCTTTGAGAAGTTCACCAAAGAGGGAGAAATCTGGACTCTGGATCTCTCTAAGAACAGCGTAGACTCAAAACTTCTATAATTCCTCTGAATTATTACAGTTTCCTGAGCCTGGGCATCTTCTTTCATTTGGCCTGTTTTCATATTTTGATGTATTACA
>SJYS01021009.1:0-14921 GCA_006410695.1 Philantomba maxwellii
GACTTGAATGTAACCCCTATCCTCAAGTTGCTTAAAGCCTAATACAGGAGACAAAAGTGCAAACAGCTGTATTTAAGTTGTTAGTGGAGTACTATGAAGCACAAGAAAAAGGAACCAACTTCCTCTCTCTGGCTGGCTTCCCAGGTGGCTCAGTGATAAAGAATATATCTGCCAATGCAGGAGACTCGAGTTCCGTCCTTGGGTCAAGAAGATCCCCTGGAGAAGGAAATGGCAACTCATTCCATTATTCCTCCCTGGAAAATTCCATAGACAGAAGAGCCCAGTGGGTTACAGTCCATGGGGTCACAAGAGTCAGACATGACATAGCAACTAAACAACAAGAACAGGACCTCTCCCTGGAATCACAGTTTGCCAGGAATAAAGGGGAAGAAAGGCAGATGCTTATTGGTGGAGGAACCAGCAGCATGCTAGTAGCAGAGTCATCAAAGCATCTATAGTAAGTGTTGGGTTGGCCAAACAGTTGGTTCAGGTTTTCCTGTGACATCTTATGGAAGAAACCGAATGACTTTTTTGGGCAACCAAATACTTAGCATGGTCAGAACCTAGGAAGCTGTGTTTGAGATTCAGGATGGGAAAGGGACAGTTTGAAGCCAGACCTCCTGGGCAGTTGGATGGAGCTGGTGATAGCACTGACATCCCTTTCTCCAGCCGGAGTGCCAGTTCTCAAATAGCCATCAGAGAACCTAAAGACCATGTTCCAGTTAATTCCTTTTACTCAGTTTTTCCTGAGGCTTATTTAGAATCTCACCCCTTATGTGGATGTGGGCCAGCCTTGGAGAGGTCACTTTGGATCATCTCATCACTCCAGTTCTCCAAAGTGCTTATCACAGCTTAAATCTTGAACTGATGTTAACCCTGACTTTTTCTCTGGTACACTTCGCAATAGAAAAATGGAACAGTTGAACACTGGGTATAGAAATGTTGATTAGTCACTAAATGGTATCAGTAGGGCTTTAAACAGTAATATCGGGGAGCAAGAGATCCAGACAAGTATTTGCTTCAGAGCCCACACCACTTCAGTATTGGTTCCTGCTCACTTAAATGATCTTTCCCTTTCTCTAGGAAGGTACTGGTTAAACTTCAGAATGCAAATAAAATAATCTCTGAAATCTCTTCCCATTCTAGCATTAGACGACAGCATAGGGAACCCTAACAGGAGAGGAAGCTGGCAGGCAGACCACTTAAAACCTGTGTGACCGTGGCCACAAGCAGTGACACTGTGTCTTTGTTTCAGGTGTTTGGACTCCTGGCCTCGGTGTTCTCTATTGCCGATGGGGCACTTATTTACCGGAAGCTGCTGCTTAATCCAGGCGGTCCTTATCAGAAAACTGATGCTCATAACAAGCTATGAGTTTTGTAAATTTATATTCTTTTTAGTCGATGCTAAGTATTAAACATATCTCTTTTTCTAACACATACTTTCTGCAGTTCTCATTTTCATCTCAATGTGGGAGCTGGAAGAAGAGATTTAGGAACTGTGCGCCCAGCGCTCACTGGCACTGTAACTTCCAAGGAAGCGCTGGGAATCCGGCCGGAATCGGATCGGATCCCTTTTCCTACTCCTGGGCCCTAGGGGGTGGGGGGCGGGAGGCAGAAGGAGAAAGCGCCCGGACGCCCGAAATGGTCCCCAGAGCCCACTCCCCTCGGCTGGCTGGCAAGACGGAGGTGGCGGCATTGCGGGGCTCTGGAGTTTCCCGGCGTCACATCCCGGTGGCTACGAGGGTGCCTGGGGGGCTGGGTTTATCCGCGGGGAGCGACAGCTGCGTGCGCCCGCGAGGGAGAGGCGGGCCGCAGCCGTTGGGGCGAGACGCTGGTTCCCAGGGGAGGGCTGGCCGCCGCCGTGCAAGGTTCAGAGCCACAGGGCCCGTCAGACACCACCAGGCCCAGGGGTCCACCATGGATGCTGAAAAGCTCAACCCACCTTCGAAGAGCTCGAAATCCGGGGGGACTCTCTCGCGCTCTGTACGCATCGCAGAGGGGCCGCATCCCGAGCGCTCGGGTCGATCCACACTCTCCGAGCCCGGCATCAGCGAGGCGCCCTCAGCATCCTTACTCAAGCAGCCTGCGAACCTCAGGCAAGAAGAGAAGGAGGCCATCCAAAAGCGTGCTGAGGGCCGGGCCAAAGTCCCGCCCAAATTCAGGGACAGCATCAAGCGTTTTTTCTTCTCGCCCACAGGAGCCTTGAAGATCATTAGGCTGGTGAGCAGAGAGAGCTGGTGACCCGCTGGGCGGATGCAAGGGTGGAGGCAGGCCGACTTCGGCCCCTGGGAGTAAGTGATTCCCAGGGGTGCGCCACCTCGGGGGGAAGCGTCCCTAATTCCCTTTGCCAGTCTTCGCCTTTCTTCCCCTCTCCCCTGACTCCTCCCAAGCACTCACTCAACCCTTGCTACTAAATTTGGCACGCTACCCACCCACTCCTAATCCCTCACTTATATTTCTCAGGTTTTCCCTCACAAAGGGAATTAGGTAAGCAATGAAGATAATAGCAGGAAAGTGTAAGTTAGCACACAAAAGTAATAGAATTGACCAATAAAACGGATAAACCACTGGTCCGTATAACAGGAAAAAAGGGGGTGGGGTGGGGGAAGACATAGATTTAAAGTTAGAAACCAGAAAGGGGAAATACTGTGAACGGGGAAGGATTTACAGGATACTGTAAACTGAAAGGATTCACAAGTTACTTTGCAAAACAAATATGAATAATTGGGTCAAAGAGTTGATTTTCTAGGAAAATATAAGTTACCAAAACTGATCCCAGAATAGAGACAAATCAAAACAGACCAATATAAACACAGAGAGGAAAATGAGAGTATCTTTCAAAAATGTATCAGGCCCAGAAGATTGAGGGCAAGAGAAGGGGGTGACAGAGGATGAGCTGGTTGGATGGCATCACCAACTCAATGGACATGAGTTTGAGCAAACTCGGGGAGATAGTGAAGGACAGAGAAGCCTGGTGTGCTGCACTTCATGGGGTTGCAAAGAGTAAGACAGGACTTAGCAGCTGAATAACACCAATAATCAGGCCCAGACTTTTTCACAGGTTAACCCTTTCAAGCCTTCATAGGATGCAATTTTGATACTATTCAAATGTTTTCAAGGAATAGAGAAAAAAGAAACACTTCTAAATTGTTTTTATAAAGTCAGTGTAACATTGATCTCAAACCTGACCAAGTTCAGAAAAAGAAAAGTAAATATTCAATAGAAATCTCACTAGTATCAAAGCAACAATATTAGCATGTTAACAGAAAACATTCATTGGTACTTCTAAAAAACACATCATGAAGAAGAAACATAAGGATGATTCGATATTAGGACTCTGTTAGACAAATCCACCATAAGTAAAAGGAGAAAAAATTAAGACACTCTATCAAAGAGGGTATAGAACACATTTGACAATATTCAACATTCATCTCTGATTGCAAAAAAGTGAGCAAGGGAAGAAGAGAGAAAGACCAGTTAACTAGGAATATATAGATATATATTTCACTGACATTAGAAAATAAACCCCAAAATCAGTATCATATATAATTAAACCTCAGAAGTATTCCCATTAAAATGAGAGAAATATTCCCATTAAAAACAAAGAAGATGCCCACTATCAATGCTGTTATTCAGTGTTTTTCTGGAAACACTAGTCATCACAATCAGACAGGAAAAAGGAATAAGTAAGACTATTTGAAAAGGCAAAATATATCATTTCTTA
The DNA here is from genome assembly GCA_006410695.1 of Philantomba maxwellii. Taxonomy (NCBI): domain Eukaryota; kingdom Metazoa; phylum Chordata; class Mammalia; order Artiodactyla; family Bovidae; genus Philantomba; species Philantomba maxwellii. Next base: position 3,725 of record SJYS01021009.1, read on the forward strand.
CAGCTGATCTGATTAAAGATCTAAAAATAAAATTGACTGGGAAACACTCTAGAACACAATAATTTCTACTAACTCGGTAGAAATGAGCAAACAAGCACTTAAAAGAAAATATTTCTCTTTACAACAACAATCAAGATGGTAAAATATCTAAGATTAAATGAAATAAATTTGAAAGATTTATACAAAGAAAACTTTAAAACTCTATTGAGAGATATTTTAAAAACCACTAAAATAACTGGAAAGACATACTTTGTTCTTGAAGGGTCAGACTAAATTTTGTAATCTTTCCATATTATAAGTTAAAGGAAATTCCAATTAAAATACCAACAGGCTTAGTTTGGGGAACTTGATCAGGACAAAAATAAGAAACATAACCTGAGAATGAGTACTGAAAGGGGGTCCAAGTCAGACAAAAATACAACATGAAATAAGTTGCTTGTAATTTCAAAAGTACTAGAAAAGAAGTCAGCAACTCAATAGAGGAAAAGAGTTTCAAAATCAAATACATATGAGAATTTAGTATACGATAAAGTTGGATTTCAGATCAGTAGTGTTTCCCAACAAATGATGTTGGGAACATCAGCAGGTGTTCGGAAAGAAAGAAAAGTGGGACTTTAATCTCACTCTTTCTATCAAAATCAATATGTACTTCACTTGGCTTGTATATACACAGTTCTTTCTGGCATGAAATATACACGGTTAACAGTGATTACTTTTAAGGAGATAAACTAGGGTTAGGACAAGGGAGGAGAAAGAAGCTTCTGTACTGTGTGCATTTTTTATTTGTGTGTATTATTTCATTTCTTTAAAAACATAAGGAATTTTAAAACTAACATGTATGTGCCAAACAGTACAGGCCATTGCAATATAATCAGATTTGCATTCTGGCCATTTATGGTTTTGTTCTGTTTTTTTGGTTTTAATAGCCTATTTGCATTAAAACAAATCCTGTTTGTTTGTTTACCACAGGGCCTTCTCATAGGGGCATTCATTTTTTTCATCATTGCCGAAGCCCCAGAGTCCTACATAGCAATCACCATTCTGGAAACCTGCATCGTTGTTTTTTTCATTCTAATATATATGCTAACCCTTCACCACTTGATGACTTATTTACATTGGCCCTTACTTGTAAGTGTTCCTTTTCATAATTTGCATATAAACTTTGTCCTCAGCCCCAGGGTAAAGGCTCTCCTCAACTGAGCACGATAGAAGGAACTCTCTGGACGAGGACATATCTGAGCTGTGACAGTGTTGCCCTAATCCCAGAGAAGAAGCTAGCCTAAGTCCAGAAAGATTCCTGGAACCCCTCTGTGTACAGAACAACCAATACACACACCTGCTTCCATCTGATTATGGCCCTGAAAATGTGATACTTTTCAGCTGGTCCTAAAGAAAGTAAAGTTTTTACTTAGCATATTCAGTAATGGGCTTCCCTGGTGGCTCAGAGGTTAAAGCGTCTGCCTCCAGTGCGGAAGATCTGGGTTCGATCCCTGGGTCGGGAAGATCCCCTGGAGAAGGAAATGGCAATCCACTCCAGTATTCTTGCCTGGAGAATCCCACGGACGGAGAATTCTAGTAGGTTACAGTCCACGGGGTCGCAAAGAGTCGGACACGACTGAGCGACTTTACCTTACCTTATATTCAGTAATATCCCTTTCTCCTCTCCGTACATGCTCAGTCATGTTGGACTCTGCAACCCCCATGACTATAGCCCACCAGGCTCCTCTGGCAAGAATACTGGAGTGAGTTGCCATTTCCTCCTCCAGGGGATCTTCCCAACCCAGGGATCGAACCCGTGTGTCTCTTGCATTGGCAATCTCATTCTTTACCACTGTGCCACTTGGGAAGCCCATATTCAGTAATATATTGCTTTATGAAATAGCACATGCTTGTCCTACTTTTCAAACAGTGCCCTCTCTAACAAATTACAAACATCCCTCTGAAAAGCATGTTTCTACAACATGGCAAAGTTTAGGAAACTGTCGTGTGTGCCCTGAAAGATTGCAAGAGTCAACTTTTTCATGTGTGCTGAATCAGGTCTGTATTCCCAAAGGACTGCCATATGGGGAATTCAGGAAGAGACATTGCATAGCCTTCTTCAGTAGTTTTTTCCCCCAAATCTCATCATTTTTACCAGCTGAGAAATTTCTGAAGCTAATTCCTGAGGTCTCAGAAAAAATAGTATTTATTTCGAAGCCTGAGGCTGTGCATCCTCACAGACTAGAGACGTAGCATGGTTTTGGTCCAGATACAGACATGGACCCAGTTCCTGGCGCTGCCACATTCCTAGCTGTAAAAACTTCAGCCTCTAGTTTCCCCATCTAGGAAATTCAAGGAAGGAAAAGATGATGATAGAAACTGTCTAATAGGGTTCCTGTAACTTTAAAGGTGGTTAAAGCAAAGATCACAAAAGGCTTGCCACAAAACTAAACATTCGATACAAAGTGTCCGTGGACCCCAGGAGGCAGTTGGGTGGCTTTTACCCTTTTAGCCTCTGCACCTTGAACCATCCTAACTCAGAACAGAGCTCACATCTCTTCCACATTCCACTTTCTTATGGTGCCTTTTTCTAACCACAAAGTAGGATTGGTTGTGTTGACTTAAGAAAATTGTACAACATGTGAGTTGTGAGTTAAATTTTATTTGGGGCCAAATAGGGGCTGCAGCTTGGGAGACAGCATCTCAGGTAGCTCTGAGAAACTGCTCCAAAGAAGCAGGGGGGCAGGTCATGTGACTCTGGTGAAGGGGAAGTACCGCCATCAAGCACGTATTTTTCCAGACAGTTTCTATTAGTCTCATGACGCTTTTGCTAGTCATGAGGAAGAGTCATCACTGTGAAGGATTTTAGTGCTTCTCCAGATATGAAGAGGAACAAGAATTGGACTCATATAATCAGCTCCTGAAAATGCCTATCTGAAGAGCTGTCCTGAGTTTTTCCCTGAGTACAGAGTGCCTCATTTCTGCTCTCCACCCTGAACTCCTTTCAGGAGGGGTTGAAAATCAGCAGCTGCATGATTTAATCCTTGTAGAGGCAGACAGCAAGTGCTGATTTGTAGCTGATGGTTGCTATTAAATTGAAACTCAAAGTACTTTCTTCGAGTATCTGAGGGATTTTCTAAAAAGGCCGCTGAGCTCTCTCTGTCCAGCTGAGTGCTGAGCAGCAGGAAGCAGAACAAGCAAACTGTGAGCAGCTTTAATTGGACGCGTGGAAAAGCCTCTCAGTTATGGAGAGCTATAACCATGGAGAGGTTTCTGAGGGGAAACGAAAATCTCTGTCCATGGAATTTTCAAGAAGGGAACGTAAAGTAACGGTTTTTGAGTACATTCCACGTACCAGGTACTTCTTCATACAGATTGCCTTATTTCATCCTCACAACAGCCCAGGGAGGTTATGATCACCACCCCGCCCCCGCCCCCCGTCTCCACTGCCCGCTTAACGGATGAGAAAATTAGATTAAAGACACCATTAATATGGCCATTGCCTGTGGAAACTCAGATTTGAGCCCAGGCCTGTCTGACTCTAAAGCCCGGACTCTTTCCAGGCTTTATACCCTTATTGCCTTGTGATGTTTTCTCTCAACCCTTTTTCCTATTCCTATCACATTTTCTCAATTTTATCTTCTCTGAAGATAGAAAGAACCCAGTTCTCTCATGGTTCCTTAAGATGTGGAGCAAACCATGAACTGATTATTCTGGGGTGAGGGGCAGGGTACAAATTTTGGGGGGCGGTCGGCAAATGAGGGCTCCACAGCACCGAGGTCAGCAGCTGTGGTCAAGGGGGACTAGAGCCCTCTTAGAAAAAAGTCTACAGCCATAATGCTGGAGAGAGCCTCAAGGCCCTGTGCTTTGCTGGATGGTCCAAGGCGGGTGTCCAGGCAGAGTCTCAGGGAGAGGCAGGAGCAGGGTCTCCTCAGCGTGAAAAGGAAGGTCTCATGAGAGGAGCTGCCCCACAGTCGTGGGCAGCTCAGGCCAGCCTGTGTAGGGTTGCAGGCCTTCAGTCAACCCTGGTAAAGCCAGGCCCCCTTTTGCTACTTCACTCCTTAGAGGAGAGCTTTCTCTTTTCTTTGGATAGCTATGGGACCCTAGGGTGTGACGCAGAGCCCCCAGGGGGTGGGCCAGCCCAGCTTTCCTCACCCTACCTGTGCTGGAATCACTGTCTTCTCTGTTAGATTTCATTACCAACTTTACCCACCCTCGTCCAGTGTCATCTATCAGTATATCCAAGAAAAGTATGAATTATAATCACTGTCTTCTAAACAGCCCATATTTTAACACCTCTATTTCTGCTTCATTGACTATACCAAAGCTTTTGACTGTGTGGATCACAATAAACTGTGGAAAATTCTGAAAAAATGGGAATATCAGACCACCTGACCTGCCTCTTGAGAAACCTGTATGTAGGTCAGGAAGCAACAGTTAGAACTGGACATGGAACAACAGACTGGTTCCAAATAGGAAAATGAGTACGTCAAGGCTATATATTGTCACCCTGCTTATTTAGCTTATATGCAGAGCACATCATGAGAAACACTGGGCTGGATGAAGCACAAGCTGGACTCAAGATTGCCAGGAGAAATATCAATAACCTCAGATATGCAGATGACACCGCCCTTATGGCAGAAAGGAAAGAAGAATTAAAGAGCCTCTTGATGAGAGTGAAAGAGGACAGAGAAAAAGTTGGCTTAAAGCTCAAATTCAGAAAACTAAGATCATGGCATCCGGTCCCATCACCTCGTGGCAACTAGATAGGGAAGCAGTGGCTGACTTTATTTTTCTGGGCTCCAAAATCACTGCAAATGGTGACTGCAGCTATGAAATTAAAAGACGCTTACTCCTTAGAAGGAAAGTTATGACCAACCTAGACAGCATTTTAAACAGCAGAGACGTTACTTTGTCAACAAAGGTCCGTCTAGTCAAGGCTATGGTTTTTCCAGTAGTCATGTATGGATGTGAGAGTTGGAGTATAAAGAAAGCTGAGCGCCGAAGAATTGATGCTTTTGAACTGTGGTGTTGGAGAAGATTCTTGAGAGTCCCTTTGACTGCAAGGAGATCCAACCAGTCCATCCTAAAGGAGATCAGTCCTGTGTGTTCATTGGCAGGACTGATGTCGAAGCTGAAACTCCAATACTTTGGCTACCTGATGTGAAGAGCTGACTCATTTGAAAAGACCCTGATGCTGGGAAAGATTGAGGGCAGGAGGAGAAGGGGACGACAGAGGATGACTTGGATGCATGGCATCACTGATTCAATGAACATGGGTTTGGGTGAACTCCGGGAATTGGTCATGGACAGGGGGGCCTGGCGTGCTGTGATTCATGGGGTTGCAAAGAGTCAGACACAACTGAGTGAATGAACTGAACTGAATTGAACTAACACTTCTACACTGTAAAAAATATATATTTCCTGACACAGTCAGAGAAACTGAATTCTGGTCAAGTTAATTTTTTTTTCCAATAGAAAACAATTTAGAAAAAAACATAATAAAACATATTTACTTAAAACTCTATCAAAGGGATGATTCCAAAACTCTCAGCAATATGTTTATATTTATAAGTAAAAGGCATCAGCTTTAGAATGTCCCCTTCAAATTAATGAAAAACAATTGTAGTGATGTCTGATTAGGTTCTGCCATGTGTCTAGAGAACTCCAAGGCACAAACCAGTGAAAGTTGTTGTTAGTCAAATACCATGTACTGTTTATTGCATATACATTCTTGTTAACAAATACCACATTTCGTGAAACAAATTGTAAAATGTTTGATTCCTTCCTAATATTCAGTGATTAAAAAATAATAATAACCGTTCATCATCAAAGCATCTTTTTCCCCAATTTTAATTTGACACAATTTTGTTATCTCTGGGAACAGTTTGGGCACTTTATGGAAAAATACTAGTCAAGTCACAAACCTATCATTTCATCAGAGGCAACTATTTGAGTCAATAAGGTAGTTTAGTCAAAGAGAGAAAGAAAAAGATGATGAGTAAAGATGGCATTTATGCGGAAACTAGAAGTGCTTTTGCACGTGGTAAGATTCAGCGGCAGTTTTACTTCATCTGAGAAGACATACCTTTCTCTCTGTCAAACATGAGGCCAACTTAGAGGGTCTGTGTCTAAGGCAAAAGGGAGTGGGGTTAGTCAGGAGAAGGCCCTTGCAGTGAGGAGGATCATAGCCACTTACTGGCTGAGCAACCCCAGGCAAGTCGCTTACCCATCAGTAAACTGGGGATGATAAAAGTTTACTGTGAGAATCAAATGAGATCACATATGAACACCCTGGCACAGGATGCAACACATAGCAAGTGCTCAAGAGATGTGAGCTATGATAAAAATGTTCCATACAAAGCAAGCACTACCACCAAGAGACAGTTCAGGACAGCACTTCCCGGCAAGAGTCCAAAAGTCCAATGAGGAGATGGAATTCTGATGAGACAGTCAATGATTGAGTAGAGAGATCAAGTCTGTATTTATTATTATTATTAATGCACCTTCATCCCAATTCTTAATGATGGAGACAACAGTTAATTATTATTTTTAAAAGTTCACATTCTGCTCCAATGTCCCTGTTCACATCTTTGAATATCTTGGTTAACACAATCCTCAGGTGCTATGCTTCCTGCAAAGTTGCAAACCATTGTACCTGCCCCACTGTGGGCAGACCTGCACCAATGTGCCCCCGCCAGTGTTACCTCTCATGTGCCCAAATAGCAAACATTAGTGCCTTTCTAAGAAGCAAGTCCCATTCCACAGTAGGGCTCTTTGCTCACCAATCTCAATAGGAAGAACACCTGGAGTTCACAGAATGTTTACTCTCTGTGCACATTTATGGGCAGATTATCAGGAATCTGCACTTTGATGCATTCCCACTACCAACTAGATGCCAGGTACCTCATCTGATGCTTTCAGATTCATTATGCCATTTAATCCTCAGATGAAGTCAGTGAATCCCAATCGTTATCCCCATATTCACCATGAGCCTGTCGGGGGACTTCCCTGGCAGCTCACTGTTTAAGACTCCATACTTCCATTGCTGGGGGCATGGGTTGGATCACTAGTCAGGGAACTAAGATCTGACATGCAGCATAGCTAAAAAAGAAAATTAGCCTGTTGGCACAGATGGGCAATAAAACATGCCCCAGATCATACATCTAGTACTTGGTAGGCCAAAAGAGTTGATCAACAAAAAACAATCTCACCTTGCTTGTCCCATGCCACTTTGACCCTCCATTACTCATTCCACAGAAAATGCCAAAGACAGGTGCTGCACTTCCAACCTAGGGGCACAGGTCAATTCCTCCTCATTTGGGTGTCCTTGATGGAGGGCAATAGTGAGTTGAGTTCTGATTCGACTCCTTGGCAGATATTCAATCATAGGTAATTTAATGATCTTCCCTAAGCCTCTGTTACATCCTCTTAAAATGAGGATTCTAACAGTGGCTTTGTGGAGGGTGTTTGTGAGGGTTAAATGAGATAATGACAGGAAAACGCTCAGCACACCATGGAGCTCCACTTCGACCCAATGTGATTAGACAGCAGGGCTCCAGTACTGACATCCAAAAAGAAGGACACAAATAGCCTATACATGTCTAGACAAATCAATTCTGGCCATGTTTTAGGAAAGAGAGAAAGTCAATTTCACTCCAGAATACCAGGTCAGCTCCTCAGATGGGTTCCTGTCTTCTTGGGATGTGTGATCCTACAGAATAAATATGATCCACCTTCCAAAGTTTCAGTTCTAGTGATCTGCAGATTTGGGAGTGGAATTAAATCAGTCAAATGTTAATTTAAATTTGTATTTTTATATTAAAACAAATATATTATGGAATAGAATGCAGAATTTACATTAAGTTAAAATACAAAACTTCAATAAGATTGTATTTATGGCGGGTCAGTCTGGGTCAGGCCCTCAGACCTCTGGGTTTTTTTTTTCTTGTCCATTTCCCTATGCACTTTAAAAAACCTGATGGAAAAATTGTTATGAAAAGAGTATTCTTTAATGAAGTTAAACCCCTTTCTGTTGACAGTCCTATCCAGGACCTTATAATCACATAAATTCGCATCTCTGGAAGTTTTTAGAATTATCTGCTGAGGGTTCGTTCCTGTTAATATTAATCAAAGGGAAAGTTTTTAAAAGGCATTCATCCTTAGATACGTAACTGACTAATTTAAAGACTTTATGAAATGAGATTTTCACGTAAACCTGACAATTTTCAATTCTGCGTTGCAGGATCTTATCAACAGTTTCATTACTGCAGTGTTCCTTGTAATAGTTGCCATCTTGGCAATACAAGAAAAGGAAAGAAGGCATTTGTTCTATATTGGAGGGGTAAGTAGAAGCCTTCACGACTCCATTTAAGATCAGTATTTCGAGATTCTTTGAAAAGTGAAACTAGCAGACCATCATTATTACATTTACAGAACACCCCCCACCAACCACCCCTGCTCTTTCTTGTGCTGAGTTCTTCAGAGACTTGAAGTTCCACAAGCTCTAAGCTCATGAAAATCTTCATTCTAACACTCATTCTCCAAATAAGTATAAAAACAAATCTATGGAAACTTTTCTGAAAATCATACACACTACTTTTTTAAACATTGCCAAAACGTATTCCAAAAAAATGATTGTGGAGGAAAAAAAGTGCATTGCCAAAGTGAGCAAGGAAGACATTCCCACACTAGGCTAGGCATCTTCTGTCTTAATCTTTACAACTCTCATTTTTACAGATAAGGGAATGGAGGTTAAATACCTTACCCTGGGTCTCAAGGCTGGGACAAATCCTCATCATATGAAGAGCACAAGAAATGGCAGATTAAATGCCTGGAAGATAGGGGGTGGGGAATAGGGTGGTGAGACTTTGACTCAAGAAGTTAAGTGATGAGAATAGAAATTAATCCAGAAAACAAAACCCAAAAAAAACCTGTAAGTTCTTCAAATTCATCCTATGATCTGTGAATATTTGTCAGTCCCATTAGACTGTGTCAGGCCTGAGCTCAGTGTTGGGGACTGAGTCCCTTCCAACTTAGGGAGCTCAAGATTAGTTACAACAAGACCTACCTAGGAAAAGTTCATGAAAACAGCCAGGGATTCAGTTCAGTTCAGTTCAGTCGCTCAGTCGTGTCCGAAAGTGACCACAAAAAGAAACTGGCAAGCTACAGTCCGTGGGGGTCACAGAATTAGACACGATTATCCACTCCTCAACAAAGAGAAACATGCGCTTCCCGAGTGGTACATGTGGTAAAGAACCTGCTTGCCAATGCAGGAGATGTAAGAGATGAGGGTTCTACCCCTGGGTCGGGAAGATCTCCTTAAGGAGCACATGGCAACCCACTCCAGTATTCTTGCCTGGAGAATCTCATGGACTGAGGAGCCTGGTGGGCTACAGTCCATGGGGTTGCACAGAACTGGACAGGACTGAATCAACTTAGCAACCCAGAAACACAAAGAGAAACATACAAGGCAGACAGGAACTGAGGAGTACTTGGAATCTTGGGTGTTATAGGCCATGATCTCTATCTGTTAACTCAGCCATCACACCTCAGGAGTTCCCACTCCCAGGTCTCCATCAATACTTACCCAGATGGTTAGAACCACCCCACCCTCACCCCAGTCCCCTCAACACATACACTGGTCTCCCTGCCTCCAGCCCTGGTCACTCTCCATTCATCTTGGGACAAATGGGCTTCCTGAATCTGGAACCTCCCCTCCCCTCTTGATGAAGTCCCAGATCCTGCACCTCCCCAGCCTCAACTCTGCCCCCTCCCTCACCAGCTCCACAGGTCTCAGCCACACCAGATGGAGACCCCAGTTGGGTACCTGGAATTCTCTTCCTCCCAGTTTGTCTCTTTGGAAACAACTATCTGCCGTTTCAAATATAGCCCAAGAGTTCTGTCCATCCAGGGGCCTTCTCAGGACTCCACCGCCACCTGGAGCCCCGTAGGATCAGTGCCCTTTTCTCCTCCTAGGGCCTCAGATCTTAGGCAAGGTCATCCCTGGTGGTAAAGCCCATGTCCAAAAACCCTTTTTCTGGGAATGCCCCAATGGGCTTGCAGCCAAGTGCGCAGACACCAAAGAGGTAGTGGAGGGTCAGTCGGGGACAGGGGGCCACCNGGTCTCAGCCACACCAGATGGAGACCCCAGTTGGGTACCTGGAATTCTCTTCCTCCCAGTTTGTCTCTTTGGAAACAACTATCTGCCGTTTCAAATATAGCCCAAGAGTTCTGTCCATCCAGGGGCCTTCTCAGGACTCCACCGCCACCTGGAGCCCCGTAGGATCAGTGCCCTTTTCTCCTCCTAGGGCCTCAGATCTTAGGCAAGGTCATCCCTGGTGGTAAAGCCCATGTCCAAAAACCCTTTTTCTGGGAATGCCCCAATGGGCTTGCAGCCAAGTGCGCAGACACCAAAGAGGTAGTGGAGGGTCAGTCGGGGACAGGGGGCCACCCACAGGCCCCTCCCCACACTCTCCCACACCCCAGGATAAGGAACACAGGTTGCTGCGGAGCTGCAAAATAACCCCATCTTTCCCTCCTGCGTCTGGTCTTGTGTCTGCCAGGCCCTGTGTCTCACAGCAGCAATCGTGTGTGTCATCGATGCGACTCTGGTCACCAAGACGATGAGGAATAACTTGAAAAAAGCCCTGGGAATCAAAATGGAAACCCGTGGACCCTTGGCCCCGGAACCCATCCCACCCACAAGGACACCCACAAGGGCAGGCCCACACGCACCTACAAGGGCAACTGTGAAGCAACGCAGCCGGTGGCAGCCACCCTCGAAAGCAACCTCGCAGGAGGAACCCTCGGGGACGCCTGTGCAAAAAACCCCGCCAACTCCTTCCTCCGGCGGCTCTCGCCGCTGAGCTCTCACGCTGTCACCCATTTCGGCCTACATGCGATCATAAAATCGGGACTGCTAAACCGGTAATATTTCTGCTTGTTCCTGCCACCTTGCGTAAAAGTCGCGTTACGTTTGGCGGCGTAAACTTACAGCCCTGGGCCGCCTCCAGAGGCCTCGCGAGGTCGAAGTTGCGAGGGGAGTTCAGCGCGGCAGCTGAACCACCACCACCGCCTGAGCCGGAGGTGGGGCGGCGGCTTCCGCGCAAGGGGTGGGCGGCCCGGAGACGGAGATGCGAGCGGTGCCCGGAGATGCGCGCGGTGCTCCTGGCGGGGCGCGCCCGCCGGAGGGCGGGGGCCGGGGGCCCGGGGCGGG
>SJYS01021011.1:66885-101553 GCA_006410695.1 Philantomba maxwellii
TGGAAACAGTGGCAAGCTTTATTTTGGGGACTCCAAAATCACTGCAGATGGTGACTGCAGCCATGAAATTAAAACACACTTGCTACTTGGAAGAAAAGTTATGACCAAGCTAGACAGCATATTAAAAAGCAAACATATCACTTTGCTGACAAAGGTCCGTCTAGTCAAGGCTATGGTTTTCCCAGTAGTCACGTATGGATGTGAGAGTTGAACCATAAAGAAAGTTGAGCGCCGAAGAATTGATGCTTTTGAACTGTGGTGTTGGAGAAGACTCCTGAGAGTCCCTTCAACTGCAAGGAGATCCAATCAATCAGTCTATCCTAAAAGCAATCATTCCTGAATATTCATTGGAAGGACTGATGTTGAAGCTGAAGTTCCAATACTGTGGCCACCTGATGAGAAGAGCTGACTCATTTGAAAAGATCCTTTGCTGGAAAGATTAAGGGCAGGAGAAGAAGCGGACAACAGAGGATGAGATGGTTGGATGGCCTCACCAACTCAATGGACATGAGTTTGAGTAAGCTCCAGGAATTGGTGATGAACAGGAAGGCCTGGCCTGCTGCAGTCCATGGGGTCCCAAAGAATCGGACTGAGCTATTAAACTGAACTGAGGGTATGTGGATTGCTTTCAACTCATTCTTCATCCATTTGAATGATAATCAAAATTCTTCTTCAATATTCAGGAGAAGAATAAGTTGATGGACATAACTTCTTTCCCTCTGTCCTCGTCTTTAGAAGACGTCCATCCCGGTGGGTTCTGTTGGACCAAAGTGGACCTCCCAATACTCCCAACCAATGAGACACGAGGCCCCGCATGCGCCGCTCCAGAGTGCTCCCACCCCTCACTCTGTGCCCCCCGACTGTGGCTAGTGTTCCCCCAGCAGGTCCCCCTTCACTCCCTCTTTCTATATTGTTTTCTATGAGTGTGATTTTTTCAAAATAGATGATAGAGATGAAAACACAATAAGGAAGAGAGAAAGGACGCTCTGGTTGCATCAGTAATCAACACATGAAAAGGATGTGCTGTGTTCATGATGCTATTAATCTGGTCTCCCTGAGATCCACAACATGCAGTGGGCTAAGGCCAACAAAGCAAAGAAAATTCATGAAAGAAATACAAATGTCTGATAAAAATATGGGGGAAATTCCATCTTATTGGTAATTACAGAAATACAGCTTGAAACATTGATCCATTATGCTCATCTCTAATCTGAGTAAAGATTTAGAGTAGTAATAATTTTGTGAATATGTATTACTGAAAGCAAAGGTCAGTGCAGACTTTTTTTTGAAGATTGCACCCTTTAAATCTGTAACACGACTTTCTATCATTTATCATAAAAAAGCTACAAAAATAAATATCATTCACAGCATTATTTATGAGAAAACCAGAGCACCAATAACAGGAAATGATTAAAATGGAAATCTAAACTCCAGTTCATTTAGAAAATGTGTTTTTAATTATTAGGGCTTCCCTGGTGGCTCAGAGGTAAAGCATCTGCCTCCTATGCGGGAGACCTGGGTTCGATCCCTGGGTCGGGAAGATCCCCTGGAGAAGGAAATGGCAATCCACTCTGGTATTCTTGCCTGGAGAATCCCATGGACAGAGAAGCCTAGTAGGTTACNGGTAAAGCATCTGCCTCCTATGCGGGAGACCTGGGTTCGATCCCTGGGTCGGGAAGATCCCCTGGAGAAGGAAATGGCAATCCACTCTGGTATTCTTGCCTGGAGAATCCCATGGACAGAGAAGCTTAGTAGGTTACAGTCCACGGGGTCGCAAAGAGTCAGACACGACTGAGCGACTTCACCTCACCTCAAAAATTCTCACTATCTCATGCTAAGTCAAAAAGAATTCATAACCCTGCTTCACACAGTATGTCATGCACAGAGTTACTCCAGTTTTGCTCTCCACATTTACATTGTGTAAGCAAATTTTTCCACCATATAAGTCTAAGTTTTTATATGTGTATTTTCATGGGAGAAAACAATTAGAAGTATATATAATATGTATTGATTGTTTTATGTAACAATTTGTACACTTTCCTTACTTTTTCTATTTCTAATAGACTCTACTGAGAACAAACTTCTTTTAAAATTGGCATAGAAACAGAATCATAAAAATATTTTATTACTGAGAAAGTAACTAATGAGTTAATGCCCTGATACAAAATTGGTGTTTTGGGTCTCACTTTTAATTACTACTTAGACTTCAAAACATTACTGAGTGTGTAGCACACAGTTAGACATAACTGTGTTACCCCATTAACATAAGGGCAACCCAAATCATGATAAGAAAGGGATACGTTAATCACTTTACTCCAAGAGAAAATCGTATTTAGAAACTGCCATGAGCAAACTGTACTCGACGTGACATGGATAAACTTACAGAAGACACTCTGGAACCATTTTAATACTGAAAGAAGTACTTCATCAAGCAGACTCCAGTGTGTGGGTGAGAAATGATTAATGTTTCCCAACAATCACTAAAATAAAAGATACATAGATGGTGAATAGATGATGATGACAAAGATAGACATACAGGATGTAGATATTTTTAAAATAACACAAGAAAAGGAACAAAACACAGTTCAAAGTGAAAGATTTATTTACTTATTACATTTGTTCATTTATCGCTATTATTTTCTCTATTCTGTAAAGAGAACCAAGAATCAGAATTTCTGAATTTTCAATCTCTGCTGGTCTTCTATGGGCATATATCACAAAAGGCACTCCACAAAAATTAGCACATTACTGGATTACTAGAAATCCAGCCTTATATCTCTATAAACATTCCTAGTGTGATAACATGAGTCAGATCAAGAAATCTTGGTTTTCCCTCCAGTCTAAAGCCCAGACAAAGCATGTGTTTAAGAGAGACCTGCATGATCAGTCATGCTCAACTCTTCCGTGACCCCACGGACTGTAACCCTCCACGCTCCCGTCTATGGGATTCTCCAGTGGGTTGCCATTTCCTCCTCCATCGGATCTTTCCGACCCAGGGGTCAATCCATGTTTCCTGTGTCTCCTGCATTGGCAGGAGAATTCTTCACCACTAAGCCACCTGGAAAGCCCATAAGAGAGGCCTTCCCTGCGCTTATTATCTCCTGGTCCCAGCAGGTTGCAACTACCTGGCTTTATAACTCAGAGTTAATAGAATTATTTACAGGTATTCCCTCCCAGGTTGGAGGAAATCCTGGACCACATTTCATCACTACCCCAAGGAAGAATAATAAAATAAAAGATGAAATTCTAAATGGTAGAGAAACAAAAAGAATCTTGAAAAATATCTCTTCTAACCACATGGCTTTTCCACCCAAAAGCTCTATTTACTTTACTTATGTAAGTTTAAAAGTCCTACCATAGTAAGGTTAAATTTTCCACTATATTCCTTTACATGCCTCTTCCTTAAGGGTGAAGGAAGATGGGAAGTTTTACAACCCCCTGGAGGTTATGCGCCAGCTACAATCACCCATTGCCTGGACAGTTTAAGTGAACAACTCGTTTTGAAACCAGTGTAGACATGATTTTAATATGCTTATGCTTTATTCCATCCTATACTCCCAATGTTGTTTTAAGATTAAAGGTGCTCTAGGTGTGTGGAAACAGTGACCTGATCTCTAATTTACTGCCTAAACCCCACATTTCAGCTCAGCCCGCTTCTAAATATAACTGCACACACGTATGTGACATGAATAGTGTGTTTCTCTGAAGATGTGAGTGGTGACAGGAGAGATTTACAGCCTAAATCACAAAGCCTGTCCCTCGGGCCTGAGAACTACACTCTCCTTGTTTTGTTTTGTTTCGTTTACCTATGTTACTGCTTCTGCTTGGACTTATCCCACTCTAATAGCTTCATTTTCAAGTCCGTTCTTTCTTTCTTCTGATAATTATTCTTGGTGTGCATGCTAAGTCGCGTCAGTCATGTCTGACTCCTTGTGACCTTATAGACTGTAGCCCGCCAGGTTTCTCTGTCCATGGGATTCTCCAGGCAAGAATACTAGAGTGGGCTGCCATGCCCTCCTCCAGGAGATCTTCCCTGACCCAGGCATCGAACCTGTATCTCCTGCATTGCAGGCAGTTTCTTAACTGCTGAGCCACCTAGGAAGCCCAATTATTCCATCAGTAAGAGTATGTCTCAAGATTCAAGGTCTGTGTCAGAGACTGCTTGCTGATCATCAGTCCTATTTCCTTGCATTTTAGACCATGGTCAGGCTATGTTTCCTAGCTTCATATACAGCCAGTGGGAATGATTTGTATATGTTCCAAATCAGAACCATAAAAAATATTCTGGGCATAATCCGCCCCCCGCCTCCCGCCACTCTTTACAGGTGTCATGGCTGAACACTGGCCAGCAATGTGAAGATGGTAATGCTTTGGCGGCCTGAGTCCCTGAATAAAATATAAGGAACAGAATCTCCTACATCTAGAAACTCTGATGTGGACCCGTGTGCTCTGGTTAGATGAGCAGGAAATAACTTTTCTCTGTTACAGCAATGGAACTTGCACGTTTGTTTTCTGTATCAATTAGCCTACAGTAAACCAATCTAGAAATTGGTATTTTGAAGTGGGGCGCTGCCCTAATGAAACCCTAAAATGTGTGCATTGCTGCAGCAGGCAGGCAGCAGGGGTCCAGGAACACCAGAGTCTTGCCGTCTGCGCTGAGCTACTTGGCGAAACTGCGTCCAGGGCTAATGTGGTCAGTGCCGACTGAATATGTGTTGAATAAATTATTACTGAATTATATTCTAAAGTTACGAATATTGAAGGCAAATATTCAATTAGGCACAGTTTTGCCATCAAAATCCCATTAAGGCATATTTGTTTTTTCCATTGTAAGGAATTTCCATGATCACCATCTAAGTTTAAAATGTCAATGTGTTTGCTTCGTCAGCACATACACTAAAATTGGAAGGATACAGAGAAGATTAGCGTCGCCCCTTCGCAAGGATGACATGAAAATTCATGAAGCATTCCATATTTTTCCTGTGTATAAAGTAGAGAGCTAATGAGAACCTACTCTATAGTGCAGGGAACTTCACTCCATGCTCACTCTAGCAAAGAGGGGATATACATGTGCATAAAGCTGATTCACTTTGCTGCACAGCAGAAACCAACACCACACTATAAAGCAACTATACGCCAATGCAATATAATTTTTTAAAAAAATTTAATTAAAAAAGTCACCAGTCAATTCCATGATGTTAGAGAAAGAAAAAGAGAAAGAAACAGGGAAAAAGATAGGTACCCTACTTGCCACTCTGTAGTCAGAGGGAGATTCTGAGTTTTTAAGTGCTTTTCAAAAGAAGCTCAGAACAATAGGAGGAGTGTGAGTTTGGTCTTCTTAGGTCTGGTGACTTTTCTTCCCCAAATAATAGTTGGAAGATGCTCTGGCCATGATGGGCACTGGAAGGGTTTTCATTAGGTCTCTCGGAGATTCACTCCCTTTCAGAGAGTATTCCCTACATTTCACACAGTAAGACGATACCTTTAGATCAGCCCACGAGGGCGTCCCAGACAACCCGGCTGGAATGTGTGACACTCGAGAAGAGCGAAATCAGAAAGGCTTGGTCCAGTTTCCTTGTTACTTTTTTTTTTCCCAAAAAAGTACATTTTCACCAGAGCCAGAAACCAGGGGACTAGATTCGGACAATGGATTAGAAAGGTCCGTATTTGTAGTCTACCTAACGCCTTTTGCTGGGAAATATTACACACTTTACATTTGAGACAGCCACAAGAATCATTGCCAGTTCACTCCTTCACCCCCTGTTTTGCAGCAGAGAACTCACAAAGTGACTCTGAGGAGCAAGGCTCTGGAGAGGGCTGCCCCAGACACCGAGGCTCCTCGGCAGGCCTGACCACACAGCTCCTGAGAAGGGCTCGCAGGTTCCTCACGCACACGTGACTTCCGGTCTCACGCACACGTGACTTCCGGCCTCACCCTCGCTTGACTGCCAGCCTCACCCACACGTGACTTCCGGCCTCACCCACACTTGACTTCCGGCCTCACCCTCGCCTGACTTCCGGCCTCACCCTCCTGTGCCTGATTCTGGTCCTTACTCCTGGTGCATTCGACCCAGAGAGGCCCTGGGCAAGGCGGGCCACCAGGCAGGCAGGCGGCTGTGGACCCCTCTGCCCACAGCACCAAACACCCCTGCCCTCCACCCGGGACATTCTGGTTCCTCATCCGTTTCCTTCCTCCGATTTCCTACCCAAACCAGCTTCTGCAGACTCTTTTTATTTGGGAAGGAGTGTTGCTCTCTAACCGGCAGGTGACTGACAGTCCTGAGTCCAGAGCATTTGTTCCTGGAGCTGGTTGGCCTTGGCTGTAACATGTTCTGAGAAGGGAGACTATATAGCAGTTAGGGTCCTGTGGAATCCAAGCCAATATATTTCAATGTTGTTTTTAAAAACAAGCAGATCTTCTATAAAATTCATCTCACTAATTCATAATCCAGGGATTTCGATCAGCTTGAAATCTGTTTATTAATTCAGTAAATAAGCCATCAGATAAGCCAGTCGCTGTCCTGGTGATGAAGACTGCTATGTGTGTAGGGCAGGTTATGTCCTCAGCGTTCTTATGGTCTAGAGACTCTTCAGAAAATGTGTTGCACTGTTGATTCACGTGCTCGCGTATCTGAAGAGGAGACCCACACAGTTCTTGGGAAGGGATTCGATGCCTGTGCATCCCAAAAGTTTCCTGCTTAGCCTTTCCAGGTGGCACATCCCAATAAATGTTTGGTATTACCGTCAGATAAGTGGTTGAAGTAGAATTATAGTCATAGTCATATGAACTTTTAAAATATGATAGATAAATACTCAAAGAGACTGCACGTAGTAAAATTCCGACAGCAGGGGCAAGAATCAACTTCTCATACAGCCTGGCCAACACTGAGCATTCATCACTGTTCAGTGGCTCCCAACCTGTTATTTGAGAATGTTGTTTGAATTGTCCATGTTTTTTTAATATTAGTGAGGTGACCTTTACTTTTATCAAATGTTTACTAGTCAATTGTAGTTCTTCTTGAGAGTTCAGTGTGCCTGTCCTCTGGTTCTTGAGGTTTTCCAATGAAGCCTTCTAAAGTTGATGACATAGTAGAATGACATGCAAGACATAAGCCAGGGGTGAAGAGGCAGCCCCTTTTTCAGCAGCATCTTCAGGAGGGAAAGTGGAATTATAATACCTGGCAGTGAGGGAGGCTGAGACCAGAGAAAGCTACCATTTATTGAGACCACTATGTATTAACAATAGGCGGGCTTCCCTGGTGGCTCAGGGGTAAAGAACCTCCCTGCCAATGTGGAAGATGTAATAGATCTTGGTTCCATTCCTGAGTTCAATCCCTGGGTCAGGAAGATCCCCAGAAGGAGGAAATGGCATCCCACTCCAGTATTCTTGTCTGGAAAATCCTGTGGACAGCGGAGCCTGGCGGGCTACAGTCCATGGGGTCGCAAAGAGTCGGATATGACAGTGACTAAGCAACAGCATGAACCATTCCTTTATTTTTCAGACAGAAAACTGAGAACTTAAGTGACAGTGATGCAAGGAAGGTAACTTAGGCTAATTCATGAGGTCTCCCTTTCTGTCTTCAGGGCATAAACACACGGGTTCTGGGGCCAGGTGGCCAAATATTGATTCCTGGGTCTATCATTTACCTGCGTTGTGCCCCTGAGCAAGTCACTTAGCCAGTCTGTGCTCCCAGTTTCCTCAGCTGTGAATGATAACTGTATCCACCTCATAGCATCCCCATGGACAGAAGAGCCTGGTGAGCTGCGGTCCACAGGGTCCTCAGAGTCAGACATGACTGAAGCGGCAGCACCTGCACACACACACATNGTTACCTGCGCTGTGCCCCTGAGCAAGTCACTTAGCCAGTCTGTGCTCCCAGTTTCCTCAGCTGTGAATGATAATTGTATCCACCTCATAGCATCCCCATGGACAGAAGAGCCTGCTGAGCTGCGGTCCACAGGGTCCTCAGAGTCAGACATGACTGAAGCAGTAGCACCTGCACACACACACAGGATTATCGGCGTTTCCCAGGTGGCTCAGTGATAAAGAACCCACCTGCCAATGCAGGAGACACAAGAGATGTGGGTTCAGTCTCTGGGCTGGGAAGATCCCCTGGAGGAGGGCACGACAACCCACTCCACTACTCTTGCTTAGAGATTCCCACGGACAGAGGAGCCTGGTGGGCTACTGTCCACAGGTTTGCAAAGAGTCGGACACGACTGAAGGGACTTAGCATGCAG
Organism: Philantomba maxwellii; assembly: GCA_006410695.1. NCBI lineage: Eukaryota > Metazoa > Chordata > Mammalia > Artiodactyla > Bovidae > Philantomba > Philantomba maxwellii. Next base: position 75,127 of record SJYS01021011.1, read on the forward strand.
CACACACACATGGGATTATCCCGAAGACTAAATGAGACATAATACACAACAGGCAGCAATCTATCAATTTTTTCTCTCAGTTTATGAAAATCAAAATCTCTGCTGTGAAAGTAAATTTGTCAGTGAATATGATAATCTATCCCCTTTCTATTGATTTAAGTATTTTGAAGCTGTGGAATTAGGTGTATAAGGGACATGATTTTTAAATCTTCTTGAGGAAATACTGCTTTTATTATTAAGCAATCTCCTTCTTTATTCTTCTTAATGCTTTTCTCTATAATTTTTTCAGATATAGTTAATCTAGCTTTCTTTAAGATAATAACTCCCTGCCTTATCTTTTTACCTTTCTACATTTCGACCCTTCTATAGCCTTGTGTTTCAGGTACATAGATAACACTTGTAAACAGCATGTAGCTAGACTTTCTTTAATCCATTCTGAGAATATTTGTTTTTTAATAGATGAATTTCATCCATTTAAATTATTAAGTTTATTCCTAAGTATGTCGTCTTTTTGTTGCTGTTATAAATGGGGTTTTCTCCTCCATTATACTCTAATTATTTTTTTTCTGTGTATGAAGGGTATTGATTTTTGTGTGTAAAGTTTATATTCTACTACCCTGATGAATTCTTTCATGATTTGAGTAGCTTTATTATTATTTCTTTAGGGCTTTCCAAGCAAGCTTTCATATCAGCTGTTAATAACAGTTTCACTGTCCTTCCAAGTCTTGTGTCCCTAATTGTTCTCTTTCTTAATTGCACTGGCTTCACATAAATTGCTTAATATTCTTGCTTCTGACCATGAAGAGGAAATCTCGTCTCCCTATTAACAGTCTGATGCTAAGACTGAGTTATTACATTGGGATGGCCAAAAAGTTTTTTTTGGTTTTGTCCATAACATCCTTCAGAAAAAGCAAACAAACTTTTTGTCCAACCCGATATATTACGATGTTAAGAAAATATCCACCTATACCTTTTTTCTTAAACGTTTTTAATGGCAGATGTTGAATTTTGCCAAACAATTTTAAATCACAATTGGAGATACTTATATCTTTCTTCTTGAACTCATTAGATGAGGAGTCACAGTAATAGATTTCCTACTGTGTCTGATTTGCGTTCACAGTACACATCCCACTTAGTCATGGTATACTTATTTTTAAGGCAGTTTCAACCTGCTTACTAATATTATAATTAGTATTTGCACAATGTTCATAAGCAACACTGATCTAGATTTTATTTTTGGCATATCTGTGTCACTGTTAATCTTGAGTCATAAAATGGTTTTAGAAATTTTCATTCATTTTCTACAATATTTTTTCAGCTTTGAGGTTATCTGGTCATCTAATGATTCAGTGGAATTCTCCTGTGACAAACTCCTATGGTCTAGAAAACTTTCCTATTTCTTCTATGGGAATGGATAGAAGCTTTCTATTTCTACTGGGATTAACTTGGATACATTTTGTTGTCCTAAGAAATTGTTCATTTCACTGAGGTTTTCCAATATTTCCATAGAAGTGTAAGAAATGTTTTATCTTCTTTCAAATTCCTATCAATAGATGTCTTGTGTATTTGTGCTTTCTCCCGTTTTTTCTTGGGGGAACTGGCCAGTGGATTTTCTTCTTTTCTTTCTTTCTTTCTCTTCCTTTGCTGAAGCTCCTCACTCGCTGCTGACCATGCTCGCGGCCGTGTGTCACAGCCCACGTGTGCACTCACTTCCTTAAGCCCCACACCTTCAGCCCTGGTGCCCTAAAGCCTGTGTTTGGAGACCTGCTTGGTCTCAAGCTTGCCTGATGCATTTAACCATATGAGCAACTTTTTTCTTTTTTTCAGAAGGTCCAATGAACACTTTCAATAGGCTACCTTCAAGTTTAACCATTTCAGGTCAATTTTCCAGGGAAAACAATGGCCCCTTTAAGTAAACAAACTTAAGGCTTTCCTTACCTTTCCAGAAAGTTTACCTGGATTGTTATTTCAAATATTGGTTCGCTTCCTTTATTTAGTTTTACTTCTTCAACAACTCTATATCTATTGGGGGTCATTTTTCTTGCCTTCCATGACAACCATTTTCCCTTTGAACCTTTTACTTTATTTCATTTTCATTTTCTTTATCATTTTTCTTTTTTCAAAGTTTCTTACTATAATTCATTTGACCCACTCTAAGCCACTCAATATTGTTTTTTCCATTTCTAACATGTTTTCTTTTTCTTTTTTTTCATATTTTCCTGAGTTTTATGCAGGTCATAACCATGATCCCCCTAAAGCAGTAGCTTACCCAATCCATCCTCCTATGAGGACCATTTCTCCAGAAGAGGAAACTTTTCAATGGTCATTTGTTGTAGACATTCTGTCTTTTACCTTTGATAGCTGTTTAGGTATTTATTTTCAGATTTGATGGTCCACAGTTTTCCTATACTGTGCCTATAAATTGGAGAAGGCGATGACACCCCACTCCAGTATTCTCGCCTGGAGGATCCCATGGATGGAGGAGCCCGGTAGGCTGCAGTCCATGGGGTCGCTGAGAGTTGGACACGACTCAGTGACTTCACTTTCACTTTTCACTTTCATGCATTGGAGAAGGAAATGACAACCCACTCCAGTGTTCTTGCCTGGAGAATCCCAGGGATGGGGAAGCCTGGTGGGCTGCCGTCTATGGGGTCGCACAGTCGGACATGACTGAAGCAACTTAGTAGCAGCAGTGCCTATAAATAAGCTTGTTTTTGTTTGTGATTATTGAGGCTGTCCTTTTGTGTACTGAAGTTTCGTGTCTTCTTTTTCAAGTCCAGAAAAATCCCTTTCCCATGACTTTATTATCTTTTTCTGGAACCTTACTTGATATACAGTGGAACTTCAATTTCTACCCCAATGACTATTTTTCTTTTTTCCTAGTAATAAAAGTCTCTCTTATTTTTTTCACTTTAAAACCACTATATTTATTTTGTCACAAAAATCCACTGTATCAGTGATCAGTGGATGGGAAGATATCCCTATTCTAGCTTCCCTTATAAAACTTCCATTTCTCATTTTTATGACTGTCACTTATCTCTGAACCCCTCTGTTAATCATACTGGGATCTTGGCCATGTCTGTAAATACTGACCGATGAGTACAGAACTTGGAAAACCATTTTATTTCTTTTATCCATTATACTGATAAATGTCCACTCATGACATTGCACAGGATACAGGGATCAAGACCATCCCCAAGAAAAAGAAATGCAAAAATGCAAAATGGCTGTCTGAGGAGTCTTTACAAATAGCTGTGAAAAGAAGAGAAGCGAAAAGCAAAGGAGAAAAGGAAAGATATACCCATCTGAATCCAGAGTTCCACAGAATAGAAAAAAAGAGATAAGAAAGCCTTCCTCGGTAATCAGTGCAAGGAAATGGAGGAAAACAATAGAATAGGAAAGACTAGAGATCTCTTTAAGAAAACAGGAGATACCAAAGGAACATTTCCTGCAAAGATGGGCACAATAAAGGACAGAAATGGTAGGGACCTAACAGAAGCNTCAAGGCTATGGTGGTTTTTCCAGTGGTCATGTATGGATGTGAGAGTTGGACTATAAGGAAAGCTGAGTGCCAAAGAATTGATGCTTTTGAACTGTGGTGTTGGGGAAAACTCTTGAGAGTCCCTTGGACTGCAAGGAGATCCAACCAAATGATCCCAAAGGAGATCAGTCCTGGGTGTTCATTGGAAGAACTGATGTTGAAGCTGAAACTCCAATACTTTGGCCACTTGATGTGAAGAGCTGACTCATTTGAAAAGATCGTGATGCTGGGAGGGATTGGGGGCAGGAGGAGAAGGGGACAACAGAGGATGAGATGGTTGGATGGCATCACCAGCTCAATGGACATGGCTTTGGGTGAACTCCGGGAGTTGGTGATGGACAGGGAGACCTGGCGTGTGGCGGTTCACGGGGTCGCAGAGTCAGACATGACTGAGTGACTGAACTGAACTAAACTGAACTGAATAATGCAGGCAGACTTAGATTTAAATATTTGTTTCCAAAATTATTATTGTATAAAAGATAATCTCTAGTATTATCACTAGCTGTTCCATCTACATTTCTTCAAATTGTATCACATATTACTTTCTGTTTATGTGTAAAAAGCATTAGTGTGAAAGACAGTCATGTCTGACTCTTTGCCACCCCATGGACTATACGGTCCATGGAATTCTCCAGGCCAGTATACTGGAGTGGGTAGCTGTTTCCTTCTCCAGTGGATCTTCTCAACCCAGGGACTGAACCCAGATCTCCTGTATTGCAGGAGGATTCTTTACTGTCTGAGCCACCAAGAAAGCCCATAACAAGCAATGGGCTTGTTGATGTTGTCATAATCTAGACATAAATATTATGCAGAGTCAGAGATTAGGGAAGCAGCAGTTCAGGTTATTTTCCAGCTCTGCCCTTCACTGCTTGTGTGACCTTCTCTGCTTGTGTGACCTTCACAAACTCAATTAAATTATCTTAGTTTCTTCGGTTGTTAAATGGAGAATTATTTTAACAGAATATAGTGAAAGTGCCTAGCACGTTTTCCAAGCAGACTATGATTTTATCCGAAGTATGGCATCAGACATAATTAAACAATTGTTCTCTGTGATTCCTTGACTCTTGTTCATCCAGCTTTTAAAATCCCTACACTTCAGTGACAGCAAAGGACATGCAAATATCAGGTAATGTTGTAATGTTTGAACCCTGAGAGTTTTGACATCATCAGACCTAATAACCCAACATAGTCATCTTCCCAATGCAGAAAATGAGACAGTTTAAAAATTGTCAGAAATTTGCAAGAAGTCAAAGTCAACTGCATTTCTGCCCAGTGTTTTTCCCTTACCCTACATTACCTCTGATTAGGCTGGCTTAGAACACAAACTCATCTTGAAGTCTCAATATTCTAAACTGGTTTTTCCATATGTGCTGTATTGAAATATCACATGAATTTTGTTCTTCACTTATCCTGTTTTGCTTTGTGAAATTAACACAGAAAACATCTATAAATGTTCAACTCATATAATTAAATATACATTAATAATACTTTACAGATACATGCAAAATTAAAGAGTTTGCTCATATAATTAGCATCAAAGAAAGAAGGAGGTCAACAGACCTTCCCATTAACATTTAAGACTGAACATCTTCTTTCTTTTATTTTATTATATCAAGTCCAGTGTTGCTGCCAAACTTGTACTTGACTTTGAAACATCAGCCTCGGTTTGTGTTAATAAACACCCCAGCTGCTATGGGAATCTTCAGGACAGACTGTGGTGCAGGCAAGAAGACGAAGTGGAAATGAACTGAGAGTGGCTTTATTCTTGTTTGGCAGAACATTTGAAGTTTTTATCGTCATCCTTCTTCCTATTTTAGAATCTCTTGCAGTTCTTCTCTCATTCCAAAAGGAGACATTACAAATGGAAAATTAGTGGGCAACAGATAAGGACTTGGTAATTATGCGCCTGCTAGGTGGCAAGATTAGGAGGCTATAATTTACAGCAATCACTGATGAAGCTTTCTAATTCATAAAGAGCAGAAAGAGCGTGCATTTGTGCTGACAAAATCTTTTCCAGTCCTCATCTGCCTTTATCCACAAAAAAAGAAAAAGAAAACACATTTTCTGTTGCAAGTGTATCTTTCTTTCTTTCTTTTTTTTGCGAATTGTATCTTAACTATTAAAATATACAAATGTGTTTGGTTGAGAATTAGTTATTAGAATAAAACTAATAGAAAGTAATATAATGATAGCATTAGAAACAAAGTGGCTGTGGAATCTTAGGTTTTCTGACCAAGGAAGTGAAGAGCTGTTCTCTGCAACCTTCACACGTGTGATACTGGAGTCATTGCATGGTGGGATCTTGTCTTTGACATCTGCTGTGGAATATTCCTTTTATTCTAAATTCTGGAGGATGAAGGGCATTTAACTAAAGCTCTAAGGAGCTGATTAAATGAACCTGGGCTTGCAGAGGCCAAGTTAGCAGGTTGCAGCACAGAATGTCACTATATTAGTTTATAATCAGAGAAAATGGACAATTTTCCAATGACCAGCATATCTATGCTTGGTCTCCAAGGAACTTCCTGTCCCAGAAACAGGCTTGTAAGACAAAATTGAGTGCCTTACTCAACAAGCACAAACAATAAGTAACAATTTGAAGATGATACATTCATACATTTAAAAGCATATCTCTAAAGGANAGAGGCCAAGTTAGCAGGTTGCAGCACAGAATGTCACTATATTAGTTTATAATCAGAGAAAATAGACAATTTTCCAATGACCAGCATATCTATGCTTGGTCTCCAAGGAACTTCCTGTCCCAGAAACAGGCTTGTAAGACAAAATTGAGTGCCTTACTCAACAAGCACAAACAATAAGTAACAATTTGAAGATGATACATTCATACATTTAAAAGCATATCTCTAAAGGACATTTTTAGGTATACCTCTCAAAACATTGCTGTGTAAAAAAAAGAAGCTGGAAGAAATAGTGGAGTTAAAATTCATAATTAGATGTCTGCCTTGTATTAAAATAGAAAATATCTAAAAATCAAATAAAAAGAGATCCTTTAGTAAATATCATATGGACTTTCAGTACAAATTAAGGTCAAACAGAAAATATGGTGTTTCTCTCTATTTTTTTTTGGTCCTTCTTCTCCAATATCTCTGCCTCTAGAGACATGAAGGAGAGCACCGTTTTCAAAATTTGACAGAGAACCGGAATCTGTTTTCCCTGAAATTTGTGTTCTTGGTATCTAACTGCAATGTTACTATCAGAATAATCCCTGGGCTACCAAGAAGTAAAATTGAAGGTCACTTCTATCATAAATTAGAAATGACTGCTCCAGAAAAACAACAAGTACCTAGAACACACTGTTATAATGTACTGACTTATTTATCCTTCCTCATTGATGTCCTCTGCGTTGAGTTATGTTTCTCAGTGGTTCATAAAGCACATCCCATGAAGGTGAGAAAGGGCTGGGGAGCTGGAGGGACGCGGCTGCCCCGAAAGCCGCTGTGAGCGTGACCTTGAGCAGTCGCTCCTGTTTGCCGCATCGTTTGTCTTCATTTCTGCGTCCTGTGTACCCCAGGGAGTCTGTGAGTCCTTCCCATTACCCACCCTGGGTCATTAAGGCAATGTCTCACTTGTATGGCAAGTGACCTCATTAAATTATAAACNGGCTGCCCCGAAAGCCGCTGTGAGCGTGACCTTGAGCAGTCGCTCCTGTTTGCCGCATCGTTTATCTTCATTTCTGCGTCCTATGTACCCCAGGGAGTCTGTGAGTCCTTCCCATTACCCACCCTGGGTCATTAAGGCAATGTCTCACTTGTATGGCAAGTGACCTCATTAAATTATAAACATATCTTTATCGTCATGCACTTCTTTAGGAGGAACTTCAGTAAAAGTCTATCCTAGTTCTAAAATAAAAAGCTTTTAAGATTTTGGCTGGAAATTTGCTAAATATATAGATCTATTTATTAGTCAAAAGTAACAAATGTCCAACTTCCTTCCTTGCCCTTCAGCGCAACTTGGATGAACCAAGCCACACACAGCAGTTAAAGATAAAAGGACCACAGCAGGGCGTATATGCAGGAAGAACAGAGCAGAGCAACACTGGCCGTTATGAGACGGGTGATTCTAAGGGTGTTGCTGGACAACTTTAAAAGCTAACTTTTCTTAAATATTTCCTATGGTCCAGGCACTGTTCGAATCACTTTGCGTAAAATGACTCATTTAATCGTGATGACAACCTGTGAGGTATAGATAGATGCACCTGCTGCATAGAGGACTGATAGACGGTGATGGGCAGACATGACAGACACACGGACATGAGAGAGACAGAGAGACAAAGCTGATGGGGTAGATGATAGATGGGCAATAGGAACACAGAGGGATGCAAGAGCCGGAGAGAAAGATGGAAGTCAGAGGATGGATCAGGTAGCTAGATACATAGACAGACACACAGACAGCCGAAGATAAGGAAACAGACGTTCAGAGAGGTTAGCCACTCACTCCAGGTCAAACACTGAGGGGCTTCAAGCTTCAGACACCAGGGACGCGCCCCCGGCGCTGGAGTTCTGAGCCACTGGTCTGGATTTCTCAGCTAACAGGCTGGCGACTCCCGGTGTGCGTGTCGCTAACCCGAGCCTACGGTGTGTGCGCTCACAGTATATACGTGTGCCTGCACTAGCGGGAGGCAAAGCGGGATTTCTGGTGGGAAGGATTTAACGTGGTTACCTCGGCAGCATCACAGCGCTTCAAAGCAGAGGCCAGTCCTCAGGCCACAAGCCCAGGCAGGACAGGAGCCCTGTCTGCACCCCAGCCGCCTGAGGCCGAGACTGCAGCTCAGGGCGGGCCCATGGGGTTGTCTCTCCTTTCCAAAACGTATTCCATTACACAGAGGCCAGAACCAGTGACGAAGCGTACACATCAGAGGGATTTTGAATATGTCCCTCAGCAAAGGCTGAGGACGTTCTGCAAGCCCGAAACACAGCCCTTCGGCTCATCAGGCGAAACCAGTGGATGGTGGAGAGCTCTGCGGAGCCGGAAGGTGACAGAGCTTGCCGAGAGGAAACGACAGCACGACGCCAGGTGAGCATCACCCTCAAAGCGGGTACAAAGCAGCATCACCCTCAAAGCAGGTACACCCTCAAAAGCAGGACCACCCCCCCACCACTTTGTTATCAGGAGCTGGGGATTTAGGCACATCTAACGTCTAACTTAAAGCTCAACATTCAGAAAACGAAGATCATGGCATCTGGTCCCATCACTTCATGGGAAATAGATGGGGAAACAGTGGAAACAGTGTCAGACTTTGTTTTGGGAGGGCTCCAAAATCACTGCAGATGATGACTGCAGCCGTGAAATTAAAAGACGCTTACTCCTTGGAAGAAAAGTTATGTCCAACCTAGATAGCATATTCAAAAACAGAGACATTACTTTGCCGACAAAGGTCCGTCTAGTCAAGGCTATGGTTTTTCCTGTGGTCATGTATGGATGTGAGAGTTGGACTGTGAAGAAGGCTGAGCGCCGAAGAATTGATGCTTTTGAACTGTGGTGTTGGAGAAGACTCTTGAGAGTCCCTTGGACTGCAAGGAGATCCAACCAGTCCATTCTGAAGGAGATCAGCCCTGGGATTTCTTTGGAAGGAATGATGCTAAAGCTGAAACTCCAGTACTTTGGCCACCTCATGCGAAGAGTTGACTCGTTGGAAAAGACTCTGATGCTGGGAGGGATTGGGGGCAGGAGGAGAAGGGGACGACCGGGGATGAGATGGCTGGATGGCATCACGGACTCAATGGATGTGAATCTGAGTGAACTCCAGGAGTTGGTGATGGACAGGGAGGCCTGGCGTGCTGCGATTCATGGGGTCGCAAAGAGTCGGACACGACTGAGTGATTGAACTGAATTGAACTGAACTGAACGTCTAACTTACAGAGAATCTATCTAGCTTCCCTGGTGGCTCAGGTGGTAAAAAAATAAAAATTCACCTGCAATGCAGGACACCCAGGTTTGATCCCTGGGTCAGGAAGATCGCTTGGAGAATGAAATGGCTAGCCACTCCAGTACTCTTGTCTGGAAAATCCCATGGACAGAGGAGCCTCATGGGCCACATTCCATAGGCTCACAAAGAGTCAGACACAACTGAGCGACTAACACTTTCAACATCCAGAAAGAAACACTTCTGCCATCCTTAATTCAGATGGCTGGCTGCATTGTGTTTAATTTATGTTCTTCTTTCTTCAATGTTCTAAGAGAAAGTGTGCCTTTTCGCCTTTTTTAAGTGGTCTGGATGGATTGGCCTGCATCTGAACAGTTATGGTCCAACAGTCAAAATCCTAGCAACCCCAGTGGACAAATCCAAGGTTTTTGTCAACAGCTGCTCCGTTCAGGCTAGACGGAGTATCCTCAGCTAAAGCTTTTCCTACTTAAGGATTTAAGCAAGCACCGGCCACAGGCAAATGTAAGCCGCTTTGTAATTCAGTAAACTGGTCCAAGTGTTCTCATCTCTGCTTCCGGAATCCAGATTTCTCATTTTAGAAGGGTCCTAATTAGTTGAAGTTAATAACATTTACACAGATCTCCACCACTGCGTAAGCCTCTTACAGCCTGAGGATGGGATATAATCTTACATAATCACTAATCTTATCCTACAATGGCCCTCCATCTCATTAGACGCAATTGCCCTATATCGGTGATGTGGGAGAATCTTGCATCCTGCCGGGATGCCAACCGGGCTGGAATTATTTGAACAGGGTGAAAAGGTGCTCTGAGAGACCAACAGAAAGAATGACTCCCGTGACCCTCGCCCAGATTCAGCTCACAAGTCCAAGCCTGTTTTCTGAGGACCGTAATTTGGACCCCCTTGCTCCCTGGCCCACTTGCAGATCCTCTAGATGTCTCTGTCCAAGATTCCTTCTGTGCCCAGATGCCGGACTGCCCACTTGCTCTGCCCCACCGTCTGTTCTGTCCCAGACTCGGCTCCATACAGCGACTGTTGTCTGCTCATCCTAGGATTCTATGTCCCACATCTCTGCACGGGTGCCCTGGTCCTAGCCTCCAGCTCAGAGGAATCCCACTCGAGTTCTGCCAAAGCTCCAGCATATTCAGTGGGCTGCCACAGCCATAGACAGAGAGAGCACGGTCTATAAAAGTATGTTCTATTTCATCATGAGTATTCATAATACAAGGCAGGTTGGCATCCATCATTTATTAGAAGAGGGCTTCTCTCATAGCTCAGTTGGTAAAGAATCCACCTGCAATGCAGGAGGCCCTGGTTCAGTTCCCGGGTCAGGAAGACGCTGGAGAAGGCATAGGCTACCCACTCCAGTATTTTTGGGCTTCCCTTGTGGTTCAGCTGGTAAAGAATCCACCTGCAATGTGGGAGACCTGGATTTGATCCTTGAGTTTGGAAGATCCCCTGGAGAAGGGAAAGGCTACCCACTCCAGTATTCTGGTCTAGAGAATTCCATGGACTATATAGTCCATGGGGTCGCAAAGAGTTGGACACAACTGAGCGGCTTTCACTTCACTATTTATTAGAAAGGAGAAGCATATCAGAACTTTTCTTATTTCACTTAATGGGGCCACATAGGAATGGCTCTCATTTCCTAAATAAGTTCATAGATCAAATGGTCAGAGGGCTAGAAGGATCTTCAGTGCTACTCAGTCCCTTCCCATCTGCTTCTGTTGTTTAATCACTAAGTCATGCCCGACTCTTTGCAACCTCATGAACTGCAGCAGGCCAGGTCTCCCTGTCCCTCACTGTCTCCCAGAGTCGGCCCGAGTCCATGTCCACTGAATCAGCGATGTCATCCAGCCATCTCATCCTCTGTTGTCCCCTTCTCCTCCTGCCCTCAATCTTTCCCAGCATCAGAGTCTTTTCCAGTGAGTCGGCTGTTCATATCAGGTGGCCAAAGTATTGGAGCTTCAGCCTCAGCATCAGTCCTTCCAATGAATATTCAGGACTGATTTCCTTCAGGATTGACTGGTTGGATCTCCACACAGTCCAAGGGACTCTCAAGAGTCTTCTCCAGCACCACAATTCAAAAGCATCAGTTCTTTAGCATTCAGCCTTCTTTATGATCCAGCTCTCATATCCGTACAAGACTACTGGAAAAACCATAGCTTTGACTATACGGACCTTGGTCATCAAAGTGATGTCTTCACCTTTTAGTACACGGGGACACATGATGAGTGAGTAAATGAGCCCATGCATTTGAGGACTATGAAATCTTTTCCTTGAAGTCCTGCCCTGTTACTCTCAAAACTACCATAAAACTGATGATCTAACACAGGCCTCAACTCTTTGTCAGGACAAAGAGTTTGTGAAGGAAGATATACTCTTCCTTCAAAAATGCCACAGATGGGGCATCATCCCACTCGCCACCTGGAGAGTCGCTGTCCTCCTTCATCTCAGAGGCAGCACCAATGTGCACCTGCTCTAACCGTGCTCCGTGAGCACCCCCTTCCCCACCAACTTGTAACAGAAAGCTAACACTGAATGCTTAAGGGCCACAAGCTTTATTCAGATTCTCTCCCACACTCAATACCCTGCTGCTTCTTCCCTGAGCAAAAACCCCTAAAATGTGAATCGCAAGATAGCAACATGATCTGTTTCAGTGCAGCCTGTTTCAACCCTTTCAACCTATTTTTTTAATTTAAATTTATTTATTTTAATTGGAGGCTAATTACTTTACAATATTGTATTGGTTCTGCCACACATCAACATGAATCTGCCACGGGCGTATACACGTTCCCCAGCCTGAACCCCCCTCCCACCTCCCTCCCCATACCATCCCTCCGGGTCATCCCAGTGCACCAGCAACCTCTTTAAGAGAAAAACAAAAAAACAGGCAACAAGAACATGTATCTCTGAGCCCTGCTATTTTCTGTAATAACTAATCTGGTCTCCAGAGAGTCTATCTTTAATTAGCAGTGTCTATATAATAGGTTGGAAGGCTTCTTAGGCAGCTCAATGGTAAAGAATCTGTCTGCCGGTGCCGAAGATGCAGAAGTGGGGTTGACCCCTGGGCTGGGAAGGAGGAACTGGCAACGCGCTCCAGTATTCTTGCCTGGGAAATCCCATGGACAGAGGAGCCTGGCAGACTACAGTCCATGGGGTCAAGGAATCTAACACCACTTAGCAACTGAGCATGCATGCACTATAACATGTTGAAACCTCAGCACGTATTAAACTCCGGGAGTTAGTGACTGACAGGGAGGCCTGGCGTGCTGTGGTTCATGGGGTTGCAGAGTCGGACACGACTGCACCGAACTGATCACCTATTTTAAGCCACCTAAAGATCGTGCTGATCATTGCACAAAGTGAGTGCTCCAGAGTTCAGACTTGGCATCGCATGGAGTCTTTTTCTCCTAATGTACCCTGTTGAACAATGGATAATCCCAGTGTCCTTCCAGAAGTGCATATTTGGAAGAACTTTGGGCTTCTCCTTCACATCACAACTTTCATTGTCTTTGAGTCACTTGCGGTTTCATGTCAGCACTCTTTGCTCTGTCTCAGAAACCCACTGAGTCACTGTCAGGAGTATCACTTTTTCTAAGTTGCTGAGGAAATGATTTACAAGAAGGTAATGCATTTGATGCTTAAATTAGAAAACCATCAGATAATATGCACTTATGACAGCTGAGAAATGAAAAAAAGTAGTCCTTTCACAGAGAGAGTTGGAAATTGACAGGAGAAATGTATCCTGTTACTATTTTCACGATGTAAATGATCCTGTATTTTTGGATCTATTATTGGCTAGCTGTGTCATTTTGGAAAAATCACTTCACATCTCTGAAGAGCACATTCCTCATTTTTGCAGTGAAGAGATTTGACTAGACAAACTTCCCAGTCCATTTTCCCTCTAAATCATGTGTGGTTCAAACCGTAACCTTGTGCGTGGGTCTGGAAGCTGACAACAAATGATTAATAATCTACCTCTGGTCCTTTTATGGACAAAAAAAAAAAAAAAAAAAGCAGTGAATCCCTTTTCTTCCCTCTTTTCCATGCTCTCCGCCCCGTACCGTGCCATTTCCATAAGCTCTGCCTCATTGGTTTAGAAAGAAGCTTGGCCCACTGCGCCATTATTAATATCCTGAGAGTTCTCTGCGGATTAGCAAGGCGCACTGACAAGGCAAATGTGGGGCTGCTCCGAGGCATCACATCAAAAATCCTATTTATGCAAATTCGCGAGCAGCAGATTGACAAGATACTTTGTCTGAAAGATTCCTATTCGTGCCTACGAGCACCCGGCTGCCAGGACGCCTTGTTGGGGCTTCACCGGTGGCCCCAGGCTCCGAGCTGAGGGCAGCTTTTGCTCCTTCATGAAGCACCAGGCATAGATGAGTAACAGCTGATCTGAAGTGAATCGAGTGGGGCCGTGTTCACAGCAACCCAGACCTGTCAACTAGCCGCGAGAACTCCGGCTCGCGTGCCGCCTCAGGCGCTGCGCGATAGGGACCGCTCTGCAGGCTCTGCTGCTTCTGGCATCTTCAGATCGAGGTGATGCTAAGAAACGCCGCCACATTCCACTGCGTGCAGCCTGCTCCAGGCACTGCATCACCACTTAACCGAGAAAACATTCTACATAAAGACATACACGTGACGTTGAGAACGGTGTGACTGGTGACGCGCTAAGGATGAGACAGAAAATCTCATCCAGCAGCTGCAAAGTCCAGAGAGCCGTGGACTCTCAGAGTGGAGAAGAACTTCACCTCCCGAGCTGCTGACCAAACCCAGATTCCGGTAGCGCACACAGGACTCTCTGGCCCAGAATCGTGGGGTCCTGACACAAGACAAGCTCTTGAGTGAGTGTGACGAGCTGCAGGTTTGGGAAGCAGAACCTTGGAGACTCAGAGGCATGAGTTCCCAAGATTTTATTGGACTTGCCAAAATCATAATCAAGAGGCAGAAGTAAAACTGCAAAAATGATATCCTGATTCCCGTACAAGCAGCTCTGGTGACTATTTTCCAGCGAACAAAGCAAACTCAAGGCCATGTAGACCATCTACTCTCTTCTGGATATTCTAAATCCATTTATAGATCTAGAATATCCAGCAAGATATGGCAACAACATCACACTTACACACTATAGAACCACTTACTCAGCTGTACTTTTTTTATGTCAGCTTACATTGATTATCTTTAAAATAAATAACTGAAAATTATTGCATTTCTAGGGGTTTCAGTAAGTAAACAAACATCTCTTCCCCGTGGGAGAGTTGAGTCAATTAAGAAATAGCAAATAAGGTACAAATCCAACACACTATTTCTTGACTAACCAGTGATTATTAAAGAGTTTACAGGCAGTAGGATTTCTTGGACTTAATCACAGAAGCAGCCACAAGCATAGTGGGCATCATAGCGGGCATCGTTTCCCATTATTTCTGACCACGGCAGGGCTTCCCCTGTGACCGGTGATAACTCAGAGTGAAGAGAAGTCTGCCTCCCTGCAGACGCCTGCCTCTCGAGGAGAGGGAGCAGCAGCAGCAGCTGAGCTATTCAGGCCAGGTTCGCTTTGCACCAACTCACAGAGGGAAGGCCGGGGTGGAGAGAGGTAGTGTTTCTATAACGAAGCACCCTCCACTTGGAGGACCAGAGGAAGAATAATAGCAACTCCTGTAAAGATAGCACTGAGGACTTTGTACGTTGCACTGCATAGAGTGTAATTCTTCATTGGTGGTGGTTTATTCGTTCAGTCGTGCCCGACTCTTTGTGACCCCATGGACCATACCTGCCCATGGGATTCTCCAGGCAAGAATACTGGAGTGGGTTGCCCTCCTCCAGGGGGTCTTCCCGACCCAGGGATCAAATCTGCATCTCCTGCACTGGCAGACAGATTGTCGACCACTGAGCCCCCAGGGAAGCCTAATTATGAGAATCTCTGAATCCTCACCTGACATTAGCCCTAGAGCTGTTCCATCTTTTTTTTTTAATTTATCTCTATTGGACTGACTTCCGTGGTGGCTCAGATGGTAAAGAATCTGCCTACAATGCAGGAGACCCAAGTTGAACTCCTGGGTACAGAAAATACTCTGGAAAAGAGGATGAAACCTACTCCAGTGTTCTTGCCTGGAGAATTCCATGGAATTCTCTTGAAGAGCCTGGCAGGCTACAGTCTACAGGGTCGCCAAGAGTCAGACACGACTGAGTGACTAGCACTTTGAGACTTTGCTTCACTTTATTGGAGTAGAGTTGCTTTACAGTGTCGGTTAGTTTCTGTGGTTCAGCAAAGCGAATCGGTTATACGTGTACATACATACTCTCTTTTTTGGATTTCCTTCCCATTTAGGTCACTTCACGAAAGAAGAGTATTGATATGTAAACAGGGCAAATAAGCACATGAAAAGATGCTCAACGTGATCAGCTATTATGTAAATCTAACTTAAAACTACAATTTAATACTGCTATAGACCCGCAAGAATGATCAGATCTGAAAACAATACCAAGTGTTCCTGAGGGTGTGGAGCAAGAGGAAAATTGATCCATTTCTTCCAAAAGTGCGATTTGGTACAGTCACTTTGGGAGGCAAAGCCACTCTTGGCATTTACCTAGGACACATGGAAACGTGTCTCCACAAAGAATGCTTACAATATCTTTATTCAAACTCACCAAGACTCAAAACAACTCAAATGTCCATCAAATGAATGGATAAACAAGTTGTGATGCACTGATACAATGGAATACACTTTAGCAATAAAAAGGAAGGAACTATTAATGCAAGGTATATAGTGAATAAACCTCAAACTTACAGTGAAGAATAAAAGAACCCAGACGTAAAAGTGTATATATTGTATAACTCTGTATATACTGAAAACTCTAGAAAAGAAAAATCTGTCATGGCAGGAAGCAGATGAAGGCTAGGGAGTTGCCTCGGAAGAGGTAAAGGGAATCTTTCGTTGAGACAGAAATGCTTTACTTATTGATGGTATTGGTAGATATGCAGGTGTATCAACTTGTCAAAGCCGTCAGATGGTGCACTGAAAATAGGCCCTTTTATTGCAAGAAAATTATGTATTAATAAGGTTTATTTTAAAATCATACTTGAGAGGACTTCCCTGACAGCCCATTCACCTTCTGATACAGAGAGTGTGGGTTCGATCCCTGGTCGGGAGCTGAGATCCCACATGCCTCATGGCCAAAAAACTAGAACATAAACAACAGAAGCAATACTGTAACAAATTCAATAACAACTTGAAAAAAATCATTTTAAAAAAGTAAAATATAAACTATACCTGAGGCTAACTCGGTAGTGTACACAAGGACCCACTCTCCTGTGAAATGAACATAAACCGTGAAATTTTTCTTAAAAAAAAATACCTTAAAATCTCTGTAAATTGTCCTAAGTCTATATAGCAAACACACATTCGGTTAAAAAAAAAAAAAAAAACTATGAAATCTAAATACGGACAGGAACAGTCCTTAGCGTTTGAACCATTATGCCCTCTCGCCCGCTCCTTTCTTCCCCCATAGCGACAAAAGCACCAGAGTGTCTGGAGACAGAAAAGGCTCCCACCCCCTGCCTCCTGATCCCCGCTAGCTCCCGGTGGATAGCTAAGGTGCCCCCCTAGGAAGGGAAAGCCACCAGCATTTCTTCACCAAAGCCCCAGGTCTGTTGTGGAGGACTTTTTCTAGGCATTGACAGCAGAGGGATCTGGGACTCTCTTCTTTACCTGGTTCTCACTCACAGGGCAGACTCTCAGCCTCATGCCCAGCAGACAGAGAGAACCAGGGCTCCATTTGCTCTCAGCCCAGCCCAGCCCCACGTCTGTGATTCAGGGTGTTTCAGATAAGCAGGGTCATGAGCTTGCCCAGCTCAAGAGCAGTTGTACAGAGATTTCACCCAGAGGATGAAGAAATGCAGTAACAGACTTTATTTTCTTGGACTCCAAAGTCACTGAGGATGGTGACTGCTGTCATGAAATTTGGAAGAAAAGCTATGACAAACGAAGACAGCATTTTAAAAAGGAGAGCCATTACTTTGCTAACAAAGGTCTGTTTAGTCAAAGCTATGGTTTTTCCAGTAGTCATGTATGGATGTGAGAGTTGGACCTTAAAGAAGGGTGAACACTGAAGAACTGATGCTTTTAAACTGTGGTGTTGGAGAAGACTTTTAAGAGTCCTTTGGACTGCAAGGAGATGTTAACCAGTCAATCCTAAAGGAAATCAACCCTGATTATTCATTGAAAGAACTGATACTGAAGCTGAAGCTCCAATACTTTGGCTACCAATGAGAAGAGCCAGCTCATTGGAAAAGACCCTGATGCTGGGAAAGATTGAAGACAGGAGGAGAAGGGGACAACAGAAGATGACATGATTGAATGGCATCAACAACTCAGTGCATATGAGTTTGAGCAAACTCTGGGAGATAGCGGATGGCAGAGGAGCCTGGTGGGGGACAGAGGAGCCTGGCCTGCTGCAGTCCATGCGGTTGCAAAGAGTTGGACATGACGGAGCAACTGAACAACAGCAACATTTGGAAGTACATAAGCTCACATAGTTAGTTCAAAGATCTCCCCAGCTGACCTAACTTCGTCTGGAACAAAATGTGGGGAAATTCAATCCCCAATGTGCTCTCGAAAACAATGGAGACTGTGGGGTTAAGCAAATAGGATATGAAAACACTGAGTCAAAATTATTACGTGCAGTGGCAACAGTTTAGGGTTGAGGGAGGCTTAGTAGCTGGTGCACGTTGCAACTGCTTGAGTCAGTACACACAATAGAAAATTCTTTTAGAGGCCACCTGAAACGCTCGCAAGAGAGGGAGCATTTGTTCTGAGATTGGGTCACTTTTTAGTTCAAGTAGTTCTATTTCGGGGACCTGATATTCTTGATGCCATTTCAATTTTAGCATTCACCTTTGGCATCTTCGCCTTGAGGAAAAATCATGACAGCTGTGTCATGCAGCTGACACCAACTGGCTTTCACTCCTTCCCTTGACATCCTGACCTTTGTATCTACAGCTGGCAAATGATGGTTTAGTCAAGATGCATTTGCTGCTTTTTTTCTTTTTTCTTGCACATTGTACACATGGGAAATGGGCTTCCCGGATGGCTCAACAGTAAAGAATCCGCTTGCAATGCTAGAGGCACAGAAGACACTGGACTCGAACCCTAAGTCGGGAAGACCCCCTGTGGGGGGAAATGGCAGCCCCTCCAGTGTTCCTGCTTGAAAAAACCCATGGACAGAGGAGCCTGTCGGGCTGCAGTCCAAAGGGTTACAAAGAGTCAGACACAACTGAGCAGCTGAGCATGCACGCACAGGTGAGAAATATGAATAACTGGCCCGTAAAATTCATTTCTGTCTTATTCCTAAACCTAAAATGTGTCCAGCGCCTTCATCTTCCAGTGTTGCTGTATTAGGGTGCATTTAATGCTTAATGTATTACAGCAGATGAGACAATGGTATGGGGAAAAAATTAACTAATTGATAGAGACTTCAGCTTGGCTTCCAGTATTCTAAGACCTTAACTCATACAGACATTTCATTTTTCTGAACTGGACATTCTGCAGAGATAAATGAAGACAGATGGCATCACCCAGAAGCTGGTTATCCTGATGAAGGGTCTCAGGAAATCACAGCTGTAAGCAAACGTGACCCTTTGACACTTGCATGTAGACAGGTTTTGGAAGAGAGGGGCGGCAGCATGTTAGCACAGCTGCGTCTCTGATAGGAACGCTGACAGGGCTGCTGTGATTATTTTCTGTCTAAATTCTGCATCCCATTAGCTTGGATACGAGAAGCTGATCGCGTGACTGTAATGTATTCACGTTTTTCCCATCAGGAAAAGCTGCAATCTGGTTCAGCAGCGCCGGAATCCAACGCCATTCAGTCAAAATTATCTGAAACCTAAACCCTTATCGTGTCGTGTCATATATTTTAAGAACCCAGTCAAGTTTGTTGAGTAATATATGATCAATAAACAGTAAAGGTAAGAAACGTGGGGACATCTTTCAGAACAAAAGCTACTCGGGCGTCTGTGTCTGGCAGGCTATTAAAGCAGAAAATAGATGCTCGGGTTGTTTCCCTGACACTGGATAAACATTCCAATGGGCAGTGACAAATTGGAGGGCAAGAAAAAAGTGTCTTATCTCTTACATAGACAAAAAAGTACTCGACAGCTATTCTTACATTCTCTGTATGCATGCAGATAGAGTGCATGGCTGGCTCCCCCGGAATCTCACACAGAGTGATTTTGCCTCTCTCAGAATGAATATTCGTTCACACAGTCTAGATATCACAGATTAACACTGTAGAAACAGATGAACACAGAAGACTGTAGACTTGACAAGAGCGGGGTCATTCTAGAAGAATCTGGCTGAGGTTTGGAAAAAACAGAGAGCAGATTTGGATAGTCCTATGAATTCTTATTTTTAATGACCCAGGCTAGTAAAGTTTTAACGACATCAGGATGGAAATCAACTAGAGTGGTCAATTCCTATCAATACTGAAAAAATTTATTTGTCACCCGGTAGATGAGAATGAGAATTCAATGTGAAATTAAACATGGAAGTTTAAGTAACATGGGACATTAAAGTGAAGTATCGTTTTACTCATTAGCATGCAGGTAATGAAAAAAGCAGTGGAATTAAAATTATCTATCAAATTGAACACAGAAAATAAAATACCTATTGACTAGGTGATAATATTTTCATCAGTTTCCAGCCTAAATATTTGTCCTCGCCTCTGCCTAGAAAACAGTAACAGTAATATAACAAGCGTAAATTTCTTCACCTATAAAACGAGAACAGCGTCACAGACCCATTGCTGTGGAAGCTACACTGGTGGTGTTTCTCTGCGCACACGTGGCGCCCTGTTACAAACATTCTTTGCCTTGTTCGCACCAGCGGACAGTCCCTTTCACACCTTCTGGGAAATTCACATTAAGACCCTGCCTGAGTCAGCCACGTTCCAGTCATCCTGTCCACTCTCCAAACACGGATTTGCTCAGCGATCAGATCTAAGCTACCTTTTAAGGAATTAAATTATTGGACACGTTAAATGAGGCTTTTCCAGTCAGGGTTTCTGTTGAGTTTTATAGGTGTCTATGACCTCCATGTTCTAAAGAGATACACTAGCAGATACAAACCAATCATGCACAAGGCTACAAAGCTCCCTGAAGGTCTCCCGCAGGTACTTCGAGGAGACTAATCAGCAAGGGAGGTGAGTACTCCCTTGGACTGTAGCCTACCATGCTCCTCCATCCATTGGATTTTCCAGCCAACAGTACTGGAGTGGGTTGCCGTTTCCTTCTCCAGGGGATCTTCCCGACCCAGGGATTGAACCCGGGTCTCCTGCACTGCAGGCAGACGCTTCACCGTCTGAGCCACCAGGGACGTCCTCTAATTCAAGCCAGGTAAAGGGAAGCTACCAGGGCTTCTCTGGTAGCTCAGACAACAGTCTTCCTGCAACTCCGGAGACATAAGTCTGATCCCTGAGTTGGGAAGATCCCCTGGAGAAAGGAAAGGCAACCCACTCCAGTATTCTTGTCTGGAAAATTCCATGGAGGAGGAGCCCGATGGGCTAGAGACATCGAGACTCAATAACTGACTTTTACCTAAGAAAAAGTTCAAAGGCAAGAGCCTGGCTGTAGTTATCTGTGATAGACGAGTGAGAAATGATAGCCACATTGCGAAGGGGCCTGCCTAGTGCTCCCCACGGGCACCATGGAAAGTAGCCCATCCCAAGAAACAGCTCATCAGGGGGAAGTGACACCAATGGAAAGAAGCTGCGTGAGGTTTACCCCCAGACTGAAAGTGAAAAGTCAAAGAGAAAGTCACTCTGTCATGTCCGACTCTTTGTGACCCCATGGACTCCACAGTCCATGGAGTTCTCCAGGCCAGAACACTGGAATGTGTAGCCTTTCGCTTCTCCAGGGGATCTTCCCAACCCAGGAATTGAACTGGGGTCTCTTGCCCTGTAGGTGGATTCTTTACCAACTGAGCTATCAGGGAAGCCCAAACATCTGCATTTTCACAACAGAAACATTAGTACCAGTTGCAAAGACACCTGTCAAGCAAGACCTTCACATCCCTGCAACTCCTCCCTCTGCTCACCCTGGACGTGCCAGAAGACCAGGGCTAAGAGAAGAAAAGTATCAAAGAGGAGAAACCAAACCACACCTTCTTCCTCACATAGGCTTTGGGGCCAGGCTGCAAGACCTGTGGCAAAAAGAGTTAGACGGTCATACAGAGTGAAGGGAGTCAGAAAGAGAAAAACAAGTATCAGATGATAATGCATATCTGTGGAATCTACAAAAATGATACAGATGAAACTATCTGCAAAGCAGAAAGAGAGACACAGATGCAGAGAACAAAAGTGTGGACACCAACGGGGAGAGGGGGATTGGGAAGAACTGGGAGATTGGGATTGACATGGATACACTACTGTGTAAATAGATAACCAATGAGAACCTGCTGTATAGGGAACTCTACTTAATGTACTTTGGTGATCCCAATGAGAAGGAAACCCAGGAAAGGGGGGATATGTACTCACACAGCTGATACACTTTGCTGCACAGCAGAGTGTAACACAACACTGTAAAGCAACTATACTCTGATAAAAATTAATTTGAAAAATAAATTAAATAAAATTAGAATATTGAATGACAAACTGCAGTCTTGATTTAGACCCCCACACCTTTTCTGTGCATGAAATTCTGTCAGCATCTGAAACTGACTGAGTGTTGGCCAGAGTCTTTGTTCTTAGGGGTAGGGTCATTCAGCATGAGTCAGAAAAAATTGCTTCTGGGGAGTTCCCTGGTTGCCTAGTGGCTGGGATTCCAGGCTTTCACTTCTGTGGCCCAGGCTCAATCCCTGGGAACCTGCAAGCCATGGGCATAGTCAGAAAAAAAAAAAGTTTCTTCCTTATTCACTATTCAGAGCTCAGATCATTCAATAAACTTGCTATGATTATTAGGAGCTTCCCTGATGGCTCAGATGGTAAAGAATCCACCTGCAATGTGGGAGACCTGGGTTTGATCCCTGTGTTAGAAAGATTCTCTGGAGGAGGGCATGGCAACCCACTCCAATATTCTTGCCTGGAGAATCCCCATGGACAGAGGAGCCTGGCGGGCTACAGTCCATGAGGTTGCGAACAATTGGACATGACTGAATGACTAAGCACATATGATTATTAAAATTCAGTGGTTCCTTAATGTATTTTCCCACCTTTGATGTTTAAATGTTAAGATGAAAGTTTGGGAAAGTTCATAAGAGACATTTTGTCCCCTAGCACAGTCTCCAAAAGAAAGTTGTTACTCTTGTATTTCTGCCACAGATTTGCCTCGTGCATTCACTTGCACATTTTTTTTTTTTCATTTAACAAATATTCCAAGCAAAGGAAACAGCAAGTACAACCATCCAAATGGGGAAAAAGTTTTGCCAATTAGAAGAACAGAAAGAAAGCTGGTGTTGCTGTATATCAAACCACCCCAAAATGTTAATCCTTTAAACCTATAACTATTAACGTGGCTCACTATTAATGAGTCAGCAACTTCAGCAAGTTGAGATGGACTTTATTTCTAGCCTCAGCTGGATGCACAAACGCATCAGTGGTCTACTGCTGAGTCTGCTGGGGGCTTCTTGATCCTAGACGGCCTCAACTGCGATAACAAGTCTCTGCTCCACAGGCTCCCTCGTCTCCAGCAGGCGGCTCTCGCGGGGTCTGGACGTGACTCGAGACGCGAGCAGAAGCACAGCAGGCCTCCTGGTCCCTGGACTGGATGATGCACCATCACTTTCATTTTAATCAAACACAGATTCATGAGGGACAGAAATAGACTTCATGTTTCAATGGGAGAAGCTTCAGAGTCACTTTGCAAAATAGTCATAAATTGGGGAGGATAATACTTGGAGCTATTCTTGCCGTCTGTCCAACAATCACCGATGCAGTGAATGCAATGTGAGGGATGGGCAGTAGTCCCATAACTCAGGATATATGTGCCAGGGTAGAGATGTAGTCTTTTTACTAAATGGAGAATAAGTCACTGGAAGCTAATGTGATTTGTTTTTGAAATAATCCTTAGAGATTCTATATAGGTTATAGGTTGCAAAGAGCAGAAGCAGAGTGATCATTTAGAAGTAACATTTAATGAAATAGAAAAAGAAGCAGTATTTAATAGTGCCTTATATGAGCAGCTGGGAAGCTAGAAAAAAATTCAATTAAATCAGGAAATATCTTATAACTAAAGCTGATATGACTTGCTAATGTATAAACTGAAGGGGTTTTTGAATGAGAGGAAGCAAGCATGATGGCTAGAGCTCTATGTACTGAGTAAGTTATGGGATTCTTTATAGAGAAGTGGAAAAGTAAAGAAGGAACAGGTTTGGTGCAATTCAAAGTTGATTTGGTGCAAGAAACAGGTTTGAAGCAATTTAAATTATGTTTTGCATGTTTATGCATATAAAGTTTGTGATCCTGTTATTTATTCAAGTGTTAATGTCAGGTAAGTAATTAGATATGTGAGTCTGGAGGCCATCTGGTGTTTAAAGCTATGACAATTGTCATATTAACGGTATTTTAAAACATGGAAGTGTATTTGGTTGCCAGTGGGGAGAATATAAGTAGAGAATGAAGTACAGGACCAAATCTTGTAAAAATCTAATATTTAGGGGTTGCCTGGAAGACGATGAGACAGCAAATGACACAAGAGCATCTTTTGAAACCATCAGGCAGTTACAAACAAAAGATAAACTCAGCACCTTGGCACACCACACTGACATGCTGGGCTGGATAATTCTCTGTGAAGCAGGGGGCCCTGATCTCTCCCCACTAGACTCCAGTGATCCCTCCCTATTTATGAAAGCAACAGTGTCTCTAGGATCTCTAGACGTTACCAGCTAACAACTGGGGGACAAAAATCACCCCCAGCTGAGACCCTCTCACGGGGTGGGGGGTGGGGAGGAGCTGTCAGTCGCATCAGATAAAGCTAAACAGTCCAATGAGCCATGAAGAGCTCGTCGCTAGGAAGCTCCTGGTGATTCTGAGGATGCAGTTCTAGTCCAGAGGCCAGCAGACTCAACACCCAGGGAAATCCCATACTTCAGGTCATGAGACCATTGAAAAGAGGCTTGATAGCCTCCACCCCCCGAGTCTCTGACAAAGGGTTTATAAAATCCTTGTAAGTCCCTAAATGATAAGAGAAATAGGGGCATCATTTCCACTGATGGAGTAACTCTGGGTGAGCTCCTAAATGGGCATTGGTCCCAGAAAGACCACGCCAGGATTAGAAGCTTGGAATTCTCAGCTCCAACCCCTCTTCCACCCTCCACAGAAGGAGAAGGGACAGCAAGTGAAGTTAATACTCAATCTTGCCTGCACGAGAAAGCCTGCAGAGAATCCCAAGAGTATGGGCTTGGATGAGGCTCCAGGCTGGCAAACACGGCCACGCGTGGAGACGGTGACAGAGGCTCCGGGGCCGGGAGCTGCCCAGACCTCACCCTGCAGCTCTCCTCATCCAGCTGTTCATTCGTATCCTTTGTTACATCCCTGCGCTTCCCTGGTGGCTCAGCAGTAAAGAGCCCCACTGCAGTGCAGGAGACACAAGTTTGATCCCTACGTCAGGAAGATTCCCTGGAGAAGGAAACGGCAACCCATTCCAGGATTCTTCCCTGAAAAATCCCATGGACCGAGGAGCCTGGTGGACTATAGCCCACGGGGTCACAAAGAGTGACCTGCATCACTGCATCCTATAATAAGTGGATAAATGTGAATAAGTGCTTCCCTGAGTTCTGTGAGCTGCTCTAGCAAATTAACCAAACCCAGGGAGGGGACTCATCGGAACCTCTGATCTCCAGCCAACTGGTCAGAAGCACAGGTGAAAACCTAAAGTTGCANCAAAGAGTGACCTGCATCACTGCATCCTATAATAAGTGGATAAATGTGAATAAGTGCTTCCCTGAGTTCTGTGAGCTGCTCTAGCAAATTAACCAAACCCAGGGAGGGGACTCATCGGAACCTCTGATCTCCAGCCAACTGGTCAGAAGCACAGGTGAAAACCTAAAGTTGCAAAGGGCAGCTTTGTGGGACTGAGCCCTTGACCTGGGGGATCTCACACTCTGTCCAGGCAGGTAGTGTCAGAATCGAGTAAAACTGTAGGACTCCCAGCTAATATCACAGAGAACAGCTTGGTGTGGGGAGACTTGCCTTGTAGAATAATCTCTCTCATTCTTAGCCATTGGCACAGCTGGCTGAGACCTCCACAATGCAGGATCCAAGGAAAGTGTTTAATATACCAGAGACCCTGCTGAGCAGATGCAGGGGATGCAAGACTTGTTGTGTAGTTGCAAAGTCGTGTCCAACTCTTTTGTGACCCCATGCACTGTAGCCCGCCAGGCTCCTCTGCCCATGGGATTCTCCAGGCAAGAATACTGGAGTGGGCTGCCATTTCCTCCTCCAGGGGACCTTCCTGACCCCTGAGGGGTCGGGCCTATGTTTCCTGCATTGGCAGGCGGGTTCTTTACCACTGAGCCACCAGGTAAAGCCCAATACAAGAATAAACCAAACAAATAATTGCGCTCTCACAGAGCTTACATTTTATTGGAAGAGACAGAAGCTAAACAACTGTACTAATCACATATTTGTGAAGCATAAAAGAAAGAAGCAGGTTTCTACAAGACTGGGGGGAGGTACCCAAGAAGACTTTGACAAAGAGGCTGCTGCAGTGTGAAGAGCTCAGGATGTTGTAACAGGAAGAGCAGCCTAGGGTGACCCGGGAGGCGGGGGACAAACAAGACCGAAGCCGCGCAGAGTGAGTGCAGCCCGCAGCACAGCCCAGACCTTCCATGGGAAACGGGTCCAGCGCAACGTGGTAAGGACCTTCACTTTCAATCTCAGCAACTGGAACACACTGGAGTATTTTACGCCAGAAATTGGCATAATGTTCAGTTCAGTTCAGTTCAGTTCAGTCGCTCAGTCGTGGCCGACTCTTTGCGACCCCATG
>SJYS01021011.1:225698-241704 GCA_006410695.1 Philantomba maxwellii
TGTAGGTATTAGTATATATTTCAGCTTAATTTCTACATTTCTTAAGTTTGAAGTTTTTCTTGTAAAAATATAAAAATACATTTATTAAGTACCAATTTCCATGAAATTTTTGGAAAGCAAATGAAAGATGCAAATTATCTGGCCAGGTATGTATGATAAATTTTAACATAGTTACAATAGTCAAAATAGTATGACCACAGTTGAGTTAGATAATTAACATTTAAATGGCTTAAGGAGGCAAAAGAAGTATTCTAGTCTATATGAAAACTTCAATTCAATGGAAAAGAACAGATTGCTAATTGAATGGTATTGATTCAACCCATCAGGAAGAAATAAAGTTTTGTTCATAAAAATGTAATTCCAGAAGCATTAAGATCTATTTACAAAAATATGCAAAGAAAAATTTAAGTATAATTTACACTCCTTTGAGGATAGGAGAGGCCTTCGTAAGCAAGACAGGAAGCCAGATTTGAAAAAAACAAATGACAGATTTGGACTCAAGAAATTTAATTTCTTTGCAGTTAAAATGTGAATAAAACTTTCGAAAGACACTTAAAAGAAAATGTAACATGACAGAGAAAATCTTAATATCCTTAACAAAAATTAGAATGTGAACTGATTTGTGAAAAAATGTAAAGAATCCAACAAAGAAAATACACAAATTGTGAGCAAACAGAAGTAGGAACAATAGTCAACAAACATGAAAAGGTCTTGAATGCAGGCATCTATCAGAGAAAGGCATATTTAAAGAGAAACGGTGTTTACCCTATGTTAGAACAAGTGTAAATTTCTATATTCTTTTAGAAAATTTAACGGGTGTCTAATTTTCCAACACCATATGTGATATGACATTTATATTTATAAAGGACAGTAGATAAGAGAGTTGGTTATAGAATTAATAATAGTGCAAAATTCTAGAAACATTTGATTAATAGAAAGAAGGTTTAATGAGTCAACCCCAGATACTGAGGAAGCTCTATGATCATGTTTTTGTTTAAAAATATAGGCTCATGCACAAACACACAGCTGTGAATATACACAGGGGAAGGCATGGGATGGTACCACACCAAGCATATGGCTGTGGACCACAGGCAGAAGCAGGGCACCCTCGGGCTTCTCATCCGTGCTGTGCGGATAGGAGAGTAACGGTATCAATTCTACGGGGCCACTCCACATGCGGGGCTTGAGCAGCAGTGTTCTGGTATCTGCAGGGGTCAGGGAACGAATGCCTCCCCCTGACACATGGACGGACGGCTCTGCTATTGCTTTTCTTGTATATGGCTGCACTCTTTAAACTGTTAAAACAAATAGGCATTATCTTTAAAATTACTGATCACCCCAAAATTATTCAATCATCGTAACTATACAGTATACACCACTAACATGTATCCATGCATGACGCACCAAGCATAATATCATTTGCAATTAGAGTTTTAAAATTTTCTATTTTATAATAATGCTATTATCATCATAATCATTTTGCTAAAAATATATGCAAGAAACTTGATCCTACTTAAGCCGCTCTTCTTTGTAACCTAAAGACAACGGGGACATAGAATTTTCAGCAACCCGAAGGATGCCGTAATGTCGGGCATATTTCTCCAATCTTATAATTGCCCTAAGAGAGAACTGTGAATAAACACCTGTTCCTACAGGTCTTGGCACAAGAACTACACGTGGAATCTGCCAGAGGCAGAGACATATGAAGACTGCAAATCGCTCTGCGCCCCTTGGGCTGCAGGCGGAGGAGCAGGCGTCTGCGTGACACAGACACTCCCCCCACCCTGGGAGGCTCCCAGCAACGTGTCCAGACGACTCTGTGAAGTTAAGATGCCTTTCTTTTCCTTAAGGTGACTCCCCGTAAAACGTTTGATGATCATATTCTTGAGGAGATAAAGTTTACTATGCATCTGTCTGTAGTTATTTGTAAACAAAGTTTTGTGTTTGGGACCCCCGAGCAAATTGCTTCTAAAAACTGAAAGTAGATTCCTGTGGAAAGAAACGTTAGGACCAGTACCTTAATGGATCACAGAGTAGGGCACACAAAGCCCCTGAGTAAAGAGTGGATTCAAGTTCAGCAAGACTGGAACGAACCAACATGCAAGTGTTCCCAGGTCTAAAGATGGACTTGGTCAGATATGGACCCTGCAACAGCAAAGTCCTAGAGAGAGAAGCTGGCGGTAACCACCTACACACTGGCCAGGGCAAGAGGCGTTTCAGCCAATGGACTGAGATCTAATGGACAGATGGGTGGACAGGCTTGCAAAGAAAACACCGATGCATTCCTGAATCTAGCAGGCAAGGCACACCTTCTCAGACAAAAAGGCATCAAGCCACCTCAGCCTGATGCCACTGGAACATTTAAAGACTCTCATTCTTTCTGTTTTGACTCCATGTTCAAATAGACCCTGGATGGCCACTCAGCTTCCTAAGACTGTGACCACACTGAGTGCCTATATTCTGACATGTGCAGCTAGAATACACGTTTGTAGATTAATAACATGGAATGCAAGTCTTACACATCAGTCACACTGGCTTGGCGAATAAGATTTGGATTCTGAGGAATCCATTTCTGTTTGCTTCTGAGTCTGAGAGGTCAATGACCAAATGCGGGACTGTGATAAATTTAAGGAGAGGCGTCTTGCAAATTGACTTCCCTTTGACAGTATCCATTCCTAAGTGACCAGTGTAAATTCCAATTCGTAGTTTAGTTATCTTTGCAATACACTGTCAGCAATCTTGTCAAGTAATGAAACATCCAAAGTAAATATAAAATGCATATAAAACAAACAAAAAAATCCACATAAATTCTTTTTACATTTCTTTTTTCAAATATAAATTTGAAATTACGCTTTTGTTTTAAAATATACATTTATTCCAAATAACACGGCCTGGGCTACTGAACTTTCAGAAGTGCTTTTTACCTATGTGATTGGTTATTAAGGTTCAGCGAGCCGGTCTGGTACATCTCTTCCAGCTGCTTCCGGTTCCCAAAGTACAGAGCGAGGTCCGTGGCGATGATGGCTTTGCGGATGATCTCAAGCACCTGCTCGTATTCGCTGGAGCTCAGAGTGGAGAAGATGTTGTGCCCTTCCAACTAGGGGGAGACACAAGCAGACCCACATGAGCACAAACGCCCACACGCCGACTGCAAGCGCCGGCCCCCGCCTGGCGGCACAGGCGGTGCCGGGGAACAACAGGTGGTTGCCGTTTAGGACACGTCCAGGATCTGCCTGCAGTGCAGGAGACCCGGGCTTGGTCCTCTGGAGAAGGGAATGGCAACTCACCCCAGTAAACTTGCCTGCGAGAATTCCACGGACAGAGGAGCCTGACGGGCTACAGTCCATGGGCTCACAAAGAGTCAGATACGACTGAGCGACTAACGCTTTCAGGACACATTTGGGGGGAATAAAACGATAGTTTGAAATGACTAATGAAATCAGTGTTTTGGTTTCTCCTTACGATACAACAATGAAGCTACCACTTAAATGAACTATTTAAACCACATAACATTTCCCACCACAGAATTCCAGCAATTTAAATATATACCTAGTTTGGGGATATTTCCAGTAAGTAATCAAAAGATTGGAATATGTAAAATATTTAAGTGAAAGAATTTTCCTTTCACACTAATTAAAAATTTTGGTAATTTTCATATTATAGTAGAAATTAATGGCCTTAAAAAATCATCTACACCCTTGTCCATTTCTGCAAACTTACTGAATATTAACCTGATTATTCTGTACCATAGAAGAAAATGTCCCACTACTGGGAAATTCACAGGCATATTAAAATCTCTCCCTACAGGCAGGAATGCTTCTACATAAAACATACATCCCTGAGGCACAAACACTGGAGGCCATCTGCTCCGTGTCCTCACGGTACGCGGACACGGCAGACCATCGTCCGGAACAAGACCAAATGCCGTCATTCGGATTCTACTTCCTCATAATTATTCCTCTACATGCGAATCTCTTAAACCTTCTTCCAATAATTTCCCTCAGAATTTTAAGTTTTGATTTGTAATTGAGATTAAAATGTGGCATTTCTGTTCAAACAAAAAAGGTTGAGATTCATCTTGTGGGTTCATCAATTATTTTTTAATGACTTATTAATCAACATAATTATACTGAGCTACTACTGAGTTGGTAAAGAATCTGCCTGCAGTGTGGGAGACCTGGGTTTGATCTCTCGGTTGGGAAGATTCCCTGCAGAAGGGACAGCTACCCCGTCCAGTATCCTGGCCTGGAGAATCCCACTAAGATTCTCTGTGTTGTCTATTCCACTGTATAGTCCATGGGCTCTCAAAGAGTTGGACATGACTGAGCAACTAACGCTTTCATAATTGTACTATAAATTGACTTTTGTTTCCAGTTGTCTTAAACTATATTTATTCACTGATAAAATATGTTACAGAAGTTATTAAAGTACATTTCTTTACAAAATCAGATACCTCAGTAAGACATCATCTGCTTCCTATTACTCTGAAATAAGGCTGTGTATTCTCCATTTATTTTCAATTTTCAGAATCTTTCTGAATTATTTACTGTTAAGGTATTATATTTATATGTAAATTATCCTATGATAAACGCAACAAAGGAGTTACTTATAATCGGTTCTTGTTCTGACAATGATATCTGTAGAATGGTATAAAGTTATAAATCCCTTTCAAACTCATGATTTCACTTTCAAACGATAAAATTTCAATAAATCTTTGATATATAGCTAAAATGAAGTGTTTGCTGAAACATTAATGCCATTTTTATTTGACTAAAGAAAGTCAGCCCAGACCTCACTCGCCAGCAGCCCTGCCCCCTCCCCCTGCATTATGAATCACTGCCGTGGGAACAGTAGGCAGAGGCTGACGCACTCTGGGACTCTGGAAGGAAAAAAGTCAATGATGCAACTAATTGCATCCAGCATTCAAAACAATGATGCTTTGAAAAATATACAATATTCATTTTGATGTTTAATCGCCAACTGCATCAAACCATATACTAGGAAACATAAGAGCACTGTAATTAAGAACACAGATTTTCAAACAGCTCTGGTTGCTAATATCCTTCTGCTCCTTACAAGCTGTGTGACAATGAACGAGCACCCTAACCTCTTTGATGTACGTTACTCTTATTTGGAAAATGGACATGAATAATAACACTTGTCTCTCCGGATTCCACAAAAAGTAAATGTATTGATAAGTGCAAAATTCTTGTTTATTGGAAGTACCTAAAAATGATGAGGGCTTCCCTGGTGGCTCAGACGGTAAAGAATCCGCCCGCAACGTGGGAGAGACCTGGGTTCAGTTCCTGGGTTGGGAAGATCTCCTGGAGGAGGGCATGGCAACCCACCCCAGNCTGAAGTCATTCCACTTGACTCCACGACTGAGCCACCTACACGCTCTGTCCTGAGGACACGTATCTACTCGCTTCCCCCTAAATAAAAGCTGGCAGCTTCCAGTCTCCAAACTGTGCCCACACTGCTCTGCCCTCTCCGACTCTGAGTCCACAGGCGTCAGGTTGCCCACAGCGCCCATGTCAGCAGGCGCGGCAGAGGCCTGCAGCGGCAGCGATGGNTACACGCTCTGTCCTGAGGACACGTATCTACTCGCTTCCCCCTAAATAAAAGCTGGCAGCTTCCAGTCTCCAAACTGTGCCCACACTGCTCTGCCCTCTCCGACTCTGAGTCCACAGGCGTCACGTTGCCCACAGCGCCCATGTCAGCAGGCGCGGCAGAGGCCTGCAGCGGCAGCGATGGACAGGGCTTTCCATGCAGAGGAGAGAGCGCTGAACTCACAGGCAGAAGATCCCGGGACCATGGGAGATGTCTGCGGGCGTCTGAGGGGCTCAGGGCCGAGGGAAGGGGCACCCACCCGCGCCCCAGCTGTGTGGAGACGTCGTACAAGAATTTCACTGAGGGAGGAAATGCCTGAGCTGAGCCTTGAAGACAAGGAGACGCTGCCACAGAAAGAAGGTGGGAACTGGACCGGGCAGAGAGTCAGGAAGAGTCTGGGGCCACAGAGGCGTGGGAGATGCAACAGTTCTGGAACTGGCAGGGGCCGCTCATCACGGACTGCGTAGCAGTTAAGAAAGGAACTTTATTCTTGACGTCCTGGCACCCGCTGGTCACTTTTAAAACAGGAGAATAACATGTTCAGACATATACGTGGAAGGCAGACCTGAGACCCACAAGCCTGGGGAAACAACGGTCACCAGGGGAAAAAGGCAGTCAGACAGACAGCTTCCAATGANAGGCCTGTGGGCAGCTCCCCTCTCCATCAGAGTGAATCTTCCTCTCCGGCCACGTGGCCGGCGGGCGCGCCGTCGCGGGACCGCTGCGGTCTGGGTCTGCGTGGTGATGGGGAGCGTGGTGATGGGGAAGAGGCTGCGCGGTGCCCCGGGCGGCCGCGGGGGAGCCGCTCCTTGCAGGCGGCGCTGGCGGGCAGAGCTCCCGGAGCGTCCTGTCTCCTATCGACGCAGCGTCTGACAGTTCAGTGGCCGGAGGGCGGCACTTTCACCATTACCCGAGGATGTCGCCCTAACTGTTCAGCCTGGAAAGCGTCCTGAGCACGCTCACTCGGCGGGACTCGGTGGCTGAGGGCGGGGAGGGGAGGCGAGCCCGGCAGGGGCACTGCGCCGCGTGGGTGGGCAAGGCGGCATCGCGGGAGCTGCACGCGGGCCGCGCGGGCCAGCGTCTGGAGGCAGAACCTCGGGCGCCCGGGCGGGCACGCGGGGCGAGGGGCAAGCCTGCGAGGGCGCTGGGGCCGCGGAAGGCGAGCAGAGGGCGCGGGTCCTGCCTCCCCCGCCCCGCCTGCTGGGGCGGNGGCCAGCGTCTGGAGGCAGAACCTCGGGCGCCCGGGCGGGCACGCGGGGCGAGGGGCAAGCCTGCGAGGGCGCTGGGGCCGCGGAAGGCGAGCAGAGGGCGCGGGTCCTGCCTCCCCCGCCCCGCCTGCTGGGGCGGGGCTGGCGCCCTTCTCAGGGTACCCCGGGCCTAAGTCCTGTGCTAGGAGACATGCCTGCTGTTGGCAGGAATTCTCAAAGGCAGTTGGATGGATCTGAGAAGGAAAACTCAGGAGCATGTAAAATCCGCAGGGTAGACATCTCCAGAACATGAAGGAAAATCCTCCGAAATAGTCCTGCCCATGGGGGTGGGGCCATGAGTCTATTCCCGCCCGTTTCCCCAGGCACAGCTGCCCAGGAGGTGCTGGTCCGTCCAGGACACCCTGAGCCTATGGCCAGGCCTGGTTCCGCTAGCCAGAGACCCCAGCCCTCTACTGAGGACCGCACCTTCCCTAAAGACAAGAGCAAACGCACGAACGTATCTCACCAGTGACCGAACTCCCCTCTCTAATACTTGGAATCTAATGTCCCCCAACAACTCTGGATGTCAATAGCTTGACTGAACTTAATTCACTGCCTTGAGTTTCGGTGACCATGTTCTGACCATTCTGGGAACACTGCATTATGTAATATGCAGTCCCCACATCACTGAGGATTTGCTGAAAATGAGACAAACGGCTGACACCGCCTTCACCGTCAGCAGCGAAAACCAGAGGCGGTCTTCCTCGCCTGGGTCAGACCCTCCCCACCCCGCCCGCTGGTATCACTGCTGTTATCTCCCAGGTCAGGTTTCAGTCCATCCGGCAGCAATGGACTTCGCAACCCTGCCCCTTTTTAAAAGCTAATCCTATTATGTCTATAACAAGTTTTCCCAAGAACCTTTATGAAGGCTATCAAAATTCACTGGCAGATTAAATAGCAGAGATGTCATCACAGCTGAACGCAGGAACTCACTGAGGACACAGGACGCACACGGGGTTGAGGGAGGCCTAAGTATCTCCAAGCAAAGGCCTGCCGACGTCATCTCTGGCGTTTGCCTTTCTTCCTGTACAAGTAAACAGTCTCACAGGATGAGCAAGGGCAAAGCGGGTATAAACTGTCATAAAGCTTTATAATATCTGCCTACAGAAAGCTCATTTTAGTATGCGTGTCTTAATATATGTATGTGCGTATGTATAACACACATTTATTATACACACACACATATATAGGCACACACATGTCTATATTATATGCACATATNTTGCCTTTCTTCCTGTACAAGTAAACAGTCTCACAGGATGAGCAAGGGCAAAGCGGGTATAAACTGTCATAAAGCTTTATAATATCTGCCTACAGAAAGCTCATTTTAGTATGCGTGTCTTAATATATGTATGTGCGTATGTATAACACACATTTATTATACACACACACATATATAGGCACACACATGTCTATATTATATGCACATATGCAAACACATACACACCCACACATATCCATACACATCTTTCATCTTGCTTAAATTTCCAGGTATATATGTATCTTCTACCTATCCATCCAAACCATCCATCCATACATACATACATCACTTAACACAATGAAGGTCAGGTTCACACTCCCTGTTGCTTTCGGGGACAGAACCGGCGACAGGTGGGACGTTAGGGCCCCTGCTGGACGTGGCTCTGGCTGGGCAGACCTCTCCCCGTTCCCGGCAGGGAGTCAGAGGACCTGCACTCCAGCGAGCTCACGGTCACCCTCGCAGCCCAGAGGAAAAGGGGAGTGGACAGGCACAGCCTGCTGGGCTCGGGAAGATCCGGTGTGCGGTACCACCAGGCACGCGGACGGCAGGGACAGTGAGGAGCCCCCTGGAGAAGCTGGCGGGAGGAACCAGCCCTGGGTGGGCGGGGGCCCGGGCTACTCCAGGAAGGCAGGCTGCCCTGAGCGGTAAACACGCTCTGCTTCGCAGGTGACCACAGTGGTCGCTGCTGAGGTCCTGCGGTCCTGCCGGGGGTTGCCTCACATTCTTGCAAATTCAGAATCCTTCCGGTAACCATACCCGTAATCAGGGGCCCTAATGAGATGTCTCTTCCTCCTTTGAGGTGCTAACACTGAGAGGAAGAAACAGGGTCCACTATTCTGAGTCAAACACAGCATATTTTAAAAATTGTGATGGAAATCAAACCACTATGAGGTAACAGCTACCTATTTAAAAGATGAGTTTGAGGAAAAGTTTTAAGTGAAGAAGCAAATGCATCTCACTGTGATGTGAGAACTATCAGCGTCCAGAGCAGTCACTAAGAACATCTTAAAAGCAATAGAATTACAAACACGCAAAAGGAAAAAAAAAAGAACTTCAATGCACTTAAAATCTTATCTGCCTAACTTCAGAGATTTGTTGGTCAACACATTCTGGTTCTAGAATATGACAATCCACCTAGAGTAAATGAACTATGTGAAATAGTTCATTTGCCTCAGGGTATAAGGTACTTAAAAATCGAATTACAAAATATACATATATAAAATTCTTCAAAAAAGAACCTTTCTTAAAAAAAAAACGAACACGATTATCTGAAGATGACTCTGAGGAACGGTTCTACAGCAAAATGTGGCTGCTGTTTTTAAAGAGGGCCACAACTACCTGAGCCAGGAGCCTGTCAGAAGAGGACGGGCCCTGGCGGCTCACCTGCAGGATGGACACGGTCTGGGAGAAGTGGTGCTGCTCCATGGTGGACGTGGAGTAGAGCGCGGCCAGCGGGTGGTCGAACTTCTGCAGGTAGCTGTTGCTGAAGCCCCGGTGGTCCAGGTCATGGCACAGACACGCGATGAGCAGCCCTTTGCGCTTAAGAAACGACACAGCACACAGATGTTCAAAACAAAGAGAGGGGGCTCTCAGGCTGACTCCTGTCACTGATGAGCCCACGTCCTCAGGAACAGCGGAAACGCCAGATAACCCAGCCTCCTTTTTCACCACTTTGCTTTCTGCGGCTGACTCTGACAGCCAGATTACTACTGAGGTTTTCTGCTGAGCTCTGGGAGAAAGTGTTTAAGTGGGGGCAAATTAAAGCAAGGGTTCCAAAGAAGGACAGATAAAGCGAATCTGCAAAAGGAGAGGGCAGTTTCCATTCCTCATTGAAAAATCTATTCGATGCTAAATTCTAGCGATGGTATGGTTATCGTGAATGAGGACTGTAACAAGGAAATCATAAAGCATGGGGCAGGCAGCTCCCTTTCTCTGCAGATTCACGAGTCCTGGAGCAGGAGGAGAGAAGGGGGTTGAGTTGGGGCTTTCACAGCGGCCGCTGGGGCCAATGGAGAGGGGACAGCATGGCCACCGGGAAGGTCTGCCTGGGAGCAGCACGGCTGGGGGGAAGGCGCTCCGGTCACCGAGCTCGGGGCTGGGTGGCCAAGGAAGGGCTGGACAGCAGGAATGAACGGACAGGGGCCCCACGACCTCTCTGAGTGCATCACCAGCTCCAAGGCTGTAGAGGCTGCAGATCAGTGGAACACCACAGTGCCCTGTCCTCTTGTGCGGGAAAAGGTCAGACCAGCGTTTATGTTTTAAGTACATTTAATGCTCTGGGCTCTCAGGGAGATAGGATAAGTGTCCATTATCTANTGCAGATCAGTGGAACACCACAGTGCCCTGTCCTCTTGTGCGGGAAAAGGTCAGACCAGCGTTTATGTTTTAAGTGCATTTAATGCTCTGGGCTCTCAGGGAGATAGGATAAGTGTCCATTATCTAGGGCGTGAGGGCAAAGACAGCAATCCGCCTCATTCACATCCTTTCAGAGGCACAGGAAATGGCAACCCCTCCACTATTCTCGCCTGGGAAAATCCCATGGACAGAGGAGCCCGGTGGGCTACAGTCCGCGGGGTCACAAAGAGTCAGAAACGACTGAGTGACTGAGCACATCCTTTCAGTATAGTCCGGCTTTACCAGGGAAGAGAGACTACAAAACCCAGTGCTTCGTTGAGGGACATTTTGGTGACACTGGAATTTCCGTTTCTATATTCCCTATACAAAGCAATAGGGAAAAATGCTTGGATATTACCATTTAAAACTGTGCTGCTCATGAATTTACTGAACCAGAGTTTGTCCTGGAATAACATGGCACCTAATTATATCACGAATGGGCTGCAGGCACCGTGTTCGAATCCACTCCGGCTCCCTGGAAACGCACCTCGAGGTCGGTGAAGAGCCCGTGGTTGTTCTGCAGGATGGCGTACATGCAGTGTGCCACCGTGACCGCGTGCTTCCAGTTGTGGTAAGGAACCCGGCGGTAGTTCTTCTTCACAGACATGATGAAACGACACAGCTTTTCCAGCTCGAAGCTGCGTGGAAGAGGCATGGTCAGGACAGAAGCTGGTAAAGAAACAACACGTTCCAGGAGGCAGCTCTGGCCTGGACACACGGGTCTGTGCCCACGCACACCTGCTCCGGGGGGACTTCTGGGGTCCTGAGAGAGCCTCGTTCACCAGCTCCCTGACGTTCCTCCAGCCAGCAAGGAGGGAGGACTCTACCGGCTTCCTCTCGGACACTGTAAGGGGCCCACCCGCGAGCAGACCCCAGAATCTGCTTGCCTTCCCTACCACCATCTCCCATCACCGCTTCCTGATCAGTCAAGCGTCTCCTGCAGCCCACAGGGTGAACAGACAGCAACACACCACCACCCTGCTCAGGGGCGTTTTGAGATAGCTTTTTTCCAAAAAGGCACATTCACATTCACAAAGTGTAAACATACACACCATAAGAATTCTCTAGATGAGTGGTTATCCCTTGAAAAGGAATCCAAATTACTGTGGTACACTCAGATTATTAACTGGCATGGCAAATGATGTGGTAATGATCATATACTTAACACAGTACATGAAAGACCATGACGCATGCTCTTATTCTACAGTGTGGTAATAATTTTGTATTATCATGTACTTAGACTTCTTTAGAGCCCCACCAACTCTCTCAATGGATATGAGGCAGCCTAAGACAAAAGCGTATCAATATGAAACAGGGCTCCAGAAATACCAGAGATGACAGTTTGGAAAACCTCTAAATATTAATACACATAACCTTTATGTTTCTCTACTGAAAATTTCCAAATAGTCCCTGAAGTATAAGGTATGTCATTACCAGAGTTTCAACTGGTCAAACTCTCAACTGCTATCTAAGAAATAAGTTAGGTATCTTGTGCTCATTGTTTTGAAACAATAATTTATAAAAGTTACTGATGGAAATAAGAGAAAACAGAATTCAATGGGAAAGGAGAGACAATTTAGCTCTAGAGAAGCTAAGAGCCTCTATAAGCCACTTAATGACTAGTGAAAAAAAGAAAATTATTTCTTGCATTTTAATTATCTGTTTAAGCTATATTAAAACAAACAACAAACAAATGAAAGGTCACGCAGTTCTTCAAGGACAGGCCACGAGAGAAGGGGGATGTGGAAGGAAAGGGCAAGTTAACTTCACTCCGAACAGAGGACGCCACTCTGAATTAGGAGACCTGGTTCCTTCACTCTTGCTCTAACTGGCATACTAAAGTCAAAGGTGAAAGGCGATGCTAAATGTGCGTGTTTGTTCCAAGACACCCACAGAATCAATAGGCAATTATTTATCCCAGCTACACCTACATTCTCATCATCACCTGGTCAGACCTGGTTATGAACCAAGGGAATCTAAGAAGGCTGCACGCTGTCTAATAATCTTAGCCTTTTTTAAAAATTCAAAGTGTTTAGAGAAAACAATTTGTGGCATGTCTTAATTATCAACCAGGAATGCGGCGAGGCATCAAGGCAGTCTTGCATACCAGGCTGTCCCACAGGATCGGTGGATCATGTACACAAAAATTCCAGGCCACATGTTTTCAAAGGGGCCGACGTCAAAGTGGAATCTGGAATAAACAGAAAGCACAGCTCATGAGGAAATGCAGCGAACGAGGATAAACGCACAAATAAAGCAAGCAACTTCTATGTCTATGAAGAAACTAAAAGAATTCCAGAAAACTAAAAGTTCAGTCCCCTGCCTTCTCCCCTCCTCAGTCACATCTCTGTCGTAATAAAATGTTTCCAGGAGGACATTCCACCCACCCCCTCAGGAACTTAGTCCAAGATTTAAGCCACTGCTTAAGTCTCTGTTACAAAGGAATACTGTGGTCCTTATCAGAGCAATGAAAAAGGACAACATAATGATGCTCTTAATACTACACACTCATCAATACTACACATACATGACATGTGCACTACACTCTTCATAGAAAAGGGGGATCTTATCTGAAATTCTTTTAGAGCTGAAAATCCATCTATTTCCCATTTTAATCCAGAGAAAACATTTATAAATATTAACATTCAAAGCTACTACCTATTTTCATATGCTAATTTAGTTGTGGATATTTAACCCAAATAAACAGAGGTGCAACACTTCTGACACCAAATGTGTGAGTTTTCCACACCAAGCAATTTTCCAGTTCTCTGCAGACACCCCCTGATTTCCTAGGATTCAGCCCCATTCTCACACTACCTGGAGTTGAGGCAGGCCTCACAGCTCAGGGGCTGGGGCCCACAGATGGCCCCCCTTCAGACGTCAATCACAAGTCAAGGCCACCCGCCCTTCTAATCCATCGGCCGTTCCCACAAGCCCCTCCTCGGGGGCGACAGTGCGCTAGAACAGCTCCAGGACTCAGAGGAACCACACTTCCGCTAGGCGTCTGCTTATTATTGGGACACACTCGAGAGCGGCCGAGAGCAAGAGGTGCCCGGGGCCGGGCAGCGGGGCGGGCCGTGCAGCTGCGGCCTCTCTCTGGGGGCGCCCCCCTTCCAGCACCTGACGTGCTCCCCAGTCTGGAAACTTTCGGAATCCCTCGGTTAGGGTTTTCTGGAGCTTCCAGCACACGGGTACAGGTGGTGAAATCCTTGCTCACGGTGGCCCGCCCCCGAGTCTCTCCCTGGAAACGAGTCCATGGGCGGGGTGAGCTTCCAGCCCTCCAACCACAGGCAACGAGCCAGAGCCTTTCATTAGCAAAACCTCTTGCGTGGTTGAAAGAGGCTTAATATGAATAACAAAAGATACCTCTCTCACCCAAATCACTCAGGAAATTTTAAGGGTCAGAGGAGCTCTGTGCCAGGAAATAGCTACAAAGACCACAGTCACGTGTTTCTTACTGTATCACAATATACATATGTGTTAGCTGTGCGGTCCTGTCCGACTCCTTGCGACCCCTGGACTGTAGCTCACCAGGGTCCTCTGTCCTGGGTATCACAAACATACCATATACACACACACACACACTATGCAACACATACACTGTTAAAACATAAACTGAGGCGTATTATTTGAGCAAAAACCCATTTGAAAAGGGCAGCACCTACAAAGAGGTCGGGAGTGCTTTGCTGACAGAAGTCATGGGAACTCCTCTATAGAGACCACACCAAGAAAAGGAATCATCTGACCGGCTCCAGCTAAAGCCTAGCTGGCTCTTCAGAACTGTTCTCCTTAGCATTTCCGTCTGGTGACCCTGAGGCATTTACAGGCTCAGATTCCCATTTGTTTACTAGGCCAGCAGGCCATCAAACGCGCAGCAATCTAACCACCTCCTTATTTAATTAATTTAACAACACGATTTTTCTTATTTTAAATAACTGTCAGCTCTGGATCACTTTTGAGGATTATTTTATGTGGTTATTAACACACAGCGTTGGCTTACACTTTTGATGGCAGTCTGACCACCAGTAGCAAATGTATTAGAGTAGGATTAGAAGTGAAGTGTGAATGCTAAATCGTGTATTATAAAGTCTCAAATTTAGCTGGCAAACTTAAAACTATATGGAAATGAAAGCTTTCAGTTCTCTGAGATTAAATGCCATTTTGAATAGTAAATATTTCATAAAGTATGTAAACAAGGAAAGCTAACATTTAGGTTGGCTCATTTCAAAACGGCGTTCAGTCTAGTCTTTCTAAAGATAAAGAGATCCGGCCTTTCCTTCCTTGGAAGGGGGAAATGGTAAGGTCAGAGACCGCACGTGTAACGCAGTATTTCTGATTCTACTCTGGAAGCCATTTCACTCTAAGTTCAGTCGGGCGGGAGCTGCGGCTGAGGGAGTGGGCGGGACGGGGCACTCACAGCTCGATCTCCTTGCACAGACGGCCGGGCAGGCTGAAGTGCATGAGGCCTTGCCACTCCTCCGCGGTGCAGATGCTGTGGTAGGACAGCTTCTCCATGGTGACCCTGTAGATGCACTCCGAGTGCCGGATCCGGTGGTACATCTGCGGGGCGGGGCCAACACAGAAAGCATGAACTGACGCACGCGTGGTTTGTCATTAAAGTGCAGAGGCTGCTATAAAAAAAAAATCACAGCTGCAACTGGAGTCACTTACTCGTCCTTAACTACTATTACTGCGTATTACTATCCATTAACCACCATCACCATCAGTTCAGGTCCGTTCAGTCGCCCAGTCGCGTCCAACTCTTGGCGGCCCCGTGGACTGCAGCACGCCAGGCCTCCCTGTCCATCACCAACTCCTGGAACTTCCTCAAACTCATGTCCATTGAGTCAGTGATGCCATCCAACCGTCTCATCCTCTGTGGTCCCCTTCTCCTGCCTTCAATCTTTCCCAATCTTTCTCACCATCACTATATATTTTCATATACACTGAAGAAACCCCCACATGTGACTCTGAAGACACAAATGGCTTTTTAAGAAATTATATCTCCATTTTAAAAGACTTCTTAAATTTCGTAACAAGTATTTTTTTTTTTTTTGCTCAGACGGCCAGACATTGTATCTAGGTGGAGAGATTACCTGGTACCTTGTTCTTGGACACCCAGCCTTGGTGGGAAATAAACATCTGATGTTCATAAGCCCCCTAGTCCATGGTATTTTGTTATAGCAGCACAAACTAACTAAGATGCAAAACAACTAAACTGAGACGTCAGTTGACTTTTTTTCTGTGTCTCCTTTTAAAAATATTTAGCTTAACTCGTGGTGATCTCAAAGTCCTCTAGTCCAGGGAGTTTGAAAATTTCTTGATTGTAAAGTTCTTTATTGGCAAAATAAGTTTATAGATGCACGTGTAATAAACGTATGCCCCTTCAGAAATTATACACTATCCTAATATATTGTATTATAAATTAAAATATAATAGAAAGTTTAAAAGATAAAAAGTATATATTTTTAAAGTATTTAGTTTTATTTACTTA
>SJYS01021012.1:10718-24766 GCA_006410695.1 Philantomba maxwellii
AGGAGTCTAAAATTTGGGGGAGGGGACATTTGAAATAATTCAGTAAATGGAGGAAAAATTTAAAAAATTAAAAATAATGGGTAAAGTCTAAGGGATTTATGAAAAATGTCGCCTAACCATATAGGCATTATAGAGATTCAGAAGAAGAATGTGAGAAATGAAGCAAAATATTTCTTGAAGAAAAATTGGATGAAAAATCCCTGCATCTGTGCAAGGAAATGCATATCCAGAACCAGGAAACAAAAAGGATCCCAAAGAAATCAACAGAAAAAGACACTTTACAATCAA
This sequence comes from Philantomba maxwellii, assembly GCA_006410695.1. Classification (NCBI taxonomy): domain Eukaryota; kingdom Metazoa; phylum Chordata; class Mammalia; order Artiodactyla; family Bovidae; genus Philantomba; species Philantomba maxwellii. The sequence goes on from SJYS01021012.1 coordinate 11,007, forward strand.
GTTATAAGAAGGCAAAGACAGAATTTTTTTTATTGAAGTGTAGTTGATTTACAGTACATTGTAAGTTTCAGATGCACAATATAGTAATTCAATATTTTTATAGATTATACTCCATTTAAAGCTATATTAAAATACTGATTCTCCATCCATATATCTTTATTTTATACATACTGATCTGTATCTCTTAATCCCCTCCTTCCCTTACTGTTTCTCACCTCTTCCCTCTCCCCACTGATAACCACTACTTTGATCTCAGTATCTGTGAGATTGTTTCTGTCCTATTATATTAACTTTTTCCTTTTTATTTTTTATATTCCATATATAAGTGGTAACACAATATTGGTAATTCTCTGTCTGCCCTATTTCACTAAAAAATATTCTCTAGGACCAACCACATTATTGCAAATGGCAGAATTTCATTATTTTTATTGGCTGAGTTATATATTATGCATACTAATATATACATATATTATATAGCCCAGCTTTAAAAATATTATATATGATACTTTGTCATTAAATATATATATGTGTGTACATATATACAAATATATGTATATGTATATATACATTTTTGCTGTTATTCAGTCACTAAAAGCATGTCTGACTCTGCAACCCCATAGACTGCAACACACCAGGCTTCCCTGTACTTCACTATCTCATGGAGTTTGCTTAAACTCATGTCCATTGAATCAGTTATGCCATCCATCCATCTCATTCTCTGTCACTCACTTCTTCTGCTGCCCTCAATCTTTTCCAGCATCAGGGTCTTTTCCAATGAGTGGGTTCTTTGTATCAGGTAGTCAAAGTATTGGAGCTTCAGCCTTCCAGTGAATATTCTGGGTTGATTTCCTTTAGGATCAATTGGTTTGATCTCCTTGCTGTCCAAGGGACTCTCAAGAGTCTTCTCCATTACCACAATTCAAAAGCATCAGTTCTCCTAGATCATTACCGTTAAAGCTCATCACTTACTTTAGGTTCTCTTTTGATGTATATTACATGGGTTTGAACAAATTTAAAATGACATATATCCACCATTATAGTATCATACAGAGTAGTTTCATTGTCTAAGAATTAATAATACGTGCTCTGCCTATGGATCCTTATCTCCCCTGGCAACTAATGATCTTTTTACTGTCTCCATAGTTTTGCCTTTTTCAAAATGGTATGTAGTTGGAGTCATATAGTATGTAGCCATTTCAGATTGACTTCTTTCATTTGGTAATATGAATTAAGTTTCCTCCAGTCCTTTCATAGCTTAATGGCTCATTTCTTTATAGTACTGTATAATATAACTATCTGAATGTGCCACAGTTTATTTATCCACTCACCTTCTAAGGGGTATTTTATTAGCTTCTAGGTTTAAGCGATTATGAATAAATCTGCTATAAAGATCCATGTGCAGGTTTTTATGTGGATATAAGTTTTCAGTTCATTTGGGTAAATTCCAAGAAGTGTAATTGCTGGATCTTGTGGTAAGAGTAGGATTAGTTTTGTAAGAAATTGCCAAACTGACTTCCAAAGTGGCTGTACCATTCAGAATTCCCATCACCCATGAATGAGAGTTCCTGTAGTTCGACCTTCTCTCCAGGACTTCATGTTTTTTATTCCAGATTTCAGCCATTCTAATATGGTGTACTAGTATCTCATTTATTAAAAAGTATCTCATTTTATTAAATCACGGTTGATTTATAATGCTCTGTTAATTTCTGTTGAATAGCAAAGTGATTCAATTACACATATCTCTCTATATATATTCTTTTTCATATTCTTTTCCATTATAGTTTATTATAGGATAGCAACTGTAGTTCCCTGAGCTATACAGTAGGACCTTGTCTATCCATTTCCTATATAATAGATTGCACGTGCTAATACCAAACTTTCAGTCTATCCATCTCCAACCACCACTCCCTTCCCCTGGCAACCATGAATTTGTTCTCTATATCTGTGTGGTTCTATTTCGTTGTTGCTTTCATTTGCATTTTCTTGATGCCATTTGATATTGAGCATCTTTTCACATGCTTATTTGTCAATTGTTTGTCTTTGTGGTTAGATATCTGTTAAAGTTTTGAATCATTTATAAATAATCTTGTTTTCTATTGTATAGCATATGGAACTCTGCTCAATGTTATGTGCCACCAGGACGGGAGGAGAGTTTGGGGGAGAATGNTTTAGGGGACATGGCAATGTTATACAATAGTTGGTTACAGATGGCCACATAGCGATCATAGGCCATTGATGTCAGCACATAACATTCAGAAATACCAAAAAAACTGAAAAAGTAAAGCTGGGTCATGCACCCTATGTAAGAAATAATCTTCTTCTTTGATATGATGTTACTCAACATTTTGGGTGTAAACACAGAAGAATAACAGAGATCTATGAAGGACAAGTTAAAGAGGAAAAAGTACATAGGGGTGTGTAGGTGTGAACTCAGCCCAATAAAGATGATCAAGCTCAAATTTCCCATCACAGTGACCATATACATTACTAGAAACAGGAAGAAGAGGGGAAGCTGGAGATCTGGTTGGTCTGTTAATCCCATCAAAATAAACTGAGTCATGAAAGAGCCATTCCTCAGAGCCATTCTTCCCTAAAGGAATCTGAGAGCATAGGAGAAAAGGGTCACATAGAGGAAAAACAGGGTTTTGCATAATATCTCCTATACAAAATAGTGTATGTTCTGGGATGACTATGAATACCCTATCCTGCACTCATGGAACTTCCTTATCATTATNGGAGAAAAGGGTCACATAGAGGAAAAACAGGGTTTTGCATAATATCTCCTATACAAAATAGTGTATGTTCTGGGATGACTATGAATACCCTATCCTGCACTCATGGAACTTCCTTATCATTATCATGGGAATGAGTTTGAGAAACTTTCCCTTATAAATGTTTTAAAGTAGCAAAAAGCATATGAAACCAGTTGCCAGCCCAGGTTCAATGCATGATACTGAATGCTTGGGGCTGGTGCACTGGGAAGACTCAGAAGNTACAAAATAGTGTATGTTCTGGGATGACTATGAATACCCTATCCTGCACTCATGGAACTTCCTTATCATTATCATGGGAATGAGTTTGAGAAACTTTCCCTTATAAATGTTTTAAAGTAGCAAAAAGCATATGAAACCAGTTGCCAGCCCAGGTTCAATGCATGATACTGAATGCTTGGGGCTGGTGCACTGGGAAGACTCAGAAGGATGGTACAGGGAGGGAGGAGGGAGGGGGATTCAGGATGGGGAACACGTGTATACCTGTGGTGGATACATGTTGATGTATGGCAAAACCAATACAATATTGTAAAGTAATTAACCTCTAATTAAAATAAATTTATTTTTTAATAAAATAAAATATGATATAAATTTTTTTTAAGTTAGCCTATGGAGTGAAGGGAACTACATGTGCAAAGATAAGTATTGGAAAAAAACCAAAGGGTTATGAAAAAGAATTTTGAATAAGAACAGAATTTTTATTGCCTTTTCTCACAATTTCTTCATTCACTTGACCTTCCCCTCACCAGTAAATTTAGAGACAGCAATCCCAAAAGCCTAGTGCTCACCTGCAATGCAGATAAGACTTTACAGGTTAGGAACTAAGAAGATTATCTCTACATTAAAAATAAAAAAAAAGTGGTGGAGGTGAGAAGGGACCACAGTCTCAGAGAGGTTAAGTTAACTCACCATGTCACAAAGTAAAACTTATAAATCTAGACAAATGAATGTTCCATCCATGGAGAGGGAACTTACTGAGAAACTGCATCACCTGTGTCCCTTAGTAATTCTAACATTCCCTGCTCTCTCTTCAAATAGATTTCCCAGCAAGATTCAGCTGAATCTCAGGACAGCGAAAACAGGAAATGAACTGTCATATCAGAGGTCCTCATTCTCCATCTCCAGCAAAGGAAACATGAATATAATTGGAGTTTAGAAACTCACCCTCTTTTAAGCTAGAATATCCCCAGGGTCTCTTCTTATTGTTTTTAATCCCCCTGGTCCTTGAAGGGTAATTTCAGGTTCTGAGGCTTTAATTTCTTTGATTCTAACAAAATGTCACCTGTAATTAATTTCTGATATGCCCTTGAAAGCTTTCCTGAACTACAGATCATAATCTTGATCATGACTTTGAGTCCTATCAAACTGCAAAAAACAATAAACAGCTTCTATTATTATCATTTTAGCCACACAGTAAGCCATAAAAGATTTAATGTGAGTGTAATGGTATAAAGGCACTCAGTTATAGATGGCAGCAGCTTGTCCAGTCTCTTCCCCAGGGAACAGTTTCTACATGTAATAGGAACTAAGGGGATTGTATTTAAAATCTGTCTTTTAGTTCCTTATAGACTCAATCTTTTACTCAAGTTTTCCCTTCACTGTAGTTTCATCATCCAAGGAAGAGCCAAAATTAACTTCCATTTCCCATCAGCAAGATGGCAAAACAGGAAACGCTAGAATCTCCTTCTCTGCATGAACACAAAAGCAATTTATGTGCAGATTCCCTTTGTAAGAAATCCAAAACTAGGTTAAGAGGATCCTGCACACAGTTCAAGTATGATACCAGTCATGTTGAATCTATTAAAAAAATTCAAGATACATCTTGCCATGTAGCTATGGTGGTTCAAAACCATGTGACTGGGACAAAATCACCAGTTCCCAGATTCTCCCTAGGAAGAGAAAAAGATGCACAATGCTTCCAATGTCCCAGCTTTCCTAAGGGCCATCCACAAAACTGATTTCTGTATAGCCTGTGTCAGAAAACTGAAGGGACATGGGATACGACAGACTTTAGCTACCTGNTAGCTATGGTGGTTCAAAACCATGTGACTGGGACAAAATCACCAGTTCCCAGATTCTCCCTAGGAAGAGAAAAAGGTGCACAATACTTCCAACGTCCCAGCTTTCCTAGGGGCCATCCACAAGACTGACTTCTGTATAGCCTGTGTCAGAAAACTGAAGGGACATGGGATATGACAGACTTTAGCTACCTGAGATGAGAGAGAAGAGAGATAGCAGTTTGGTCTAGAATTCACTATAAACCCTCCCCCTGACTTAACACAGCTAGCAGTAGAAAGCATTTTTCCTACAGCTTCTCCCTGGTGAAGGAAAAGATACACTGTGCTCACCTGGAGGCTGCCTGAGGAATTGATTTTAGTCTCCTTTGTTTTAGGAGCCTGATGGGATCCTGACATTCTCCAGATACCTGGGAGCTTCTGAAAAAAAGGCAAGTGGATTGTACTATCACCAGATTGGGAGGCCCACTTTTTCTAGCCAGGCTTATTAATGTCGGTCTTCTCCAGTACAAGGCCAGTTCATGAAGAGTAAAATATGTTGGTAGTTTGCCTATGTGCAGACACGAACACAGAAAGTCAAGGAAAAATGAAGTAAGTCCAATTAACACACCCCTCCCCTTTACAAGAAAGTGACACTACAAAGTTGCCCTAATGAAATTAAGATATATGATTTACNTAAAATATGTTGGTAGTTTGCCTATGTGCAGACACGAACACAGAAAGTCAAGGAAAAATGAAGTAAGTCCAATTAACACACCCCTCCCCTTTACAAGAAAGTGACACTACAAAGTTGCCCTAATGAAATTAAGATATATGATTTACCTAAGAAAGGGTTCATTTAGCTGTCATAAAGATGCTCACTCTAGTGTCCTGTAATGCAGGAGACACAGGTTCTATTCCTGGGTCGGGAATATCCACTGAAGAAGGAAATGGCAACCCACTCCACTGTTCTTGCCTGGAGAATCCCTTGGACAGAGGAGCCTGGCAGGCTACAGTCAATGGTATCACAAGAGTCAGACATGACTTAGTGACTAAACCACCACCTAGTCACAGAATAATGCATGAACAATGTGAGAATTTCAGCTTTAAAGAGTAAGACACAGAAATAATTAATCAAAAAGCACAATAATTGCACGGAAAAATTCACTAGCTAGTCAAAGCAGCAGCTTAAACAAAGGAAAGCCTTGTATAATTTGAAAAAAGGACATTTGAAATAATTTAGTAAATGGAGCAAAAAGAAAAAATGAATAAAATATACTATTGAAAGTCTAAGGAGTTTATGGGAAGTATCACATGGACCATATAGACACTACAGAGATCCTAGAAGGACAAAAATATGAGAAATGATCTAAAAGCTTTCTCAAAGAAAAACTGACTAAAAAGTCCCCAAATCTGTCAAAGGATATGGATATCCAGAACCAGGAAGCAATAAGGATATCAAATACAATAATTCCAAAGAAATCCACAGCAAGACACATTACAATCAGGTTACCAGAAGTCAGACAGAATTTTTTCCTGAAATATAGTTGATTTACAGTATTACATTAATTTCCGGTATACAAATATAAGGATTCAATTTTTTTATAGACTATACTCCACTTGAAGCTATTATAAAACATTGGCTATATACTTCACCTGTATAATATATCCTGGTTGTTTATTCATTTTATACATACTGGTCTGCATCTCTTTAATCNGCCTGGCGTGCTGCGATTCACGGGGTCGCAAAGAGTCGGACACAACTGAGTGACTGAACTGAACTGAAGGTAAAAGTTAATAGTAGGGTAACCTAAGGACAGGGTATTTGGGAACTCTATCATCTTCTCAATTTTTTCTGTAAATCTAAAACTGTTCTTAAAAAAAGCAATCTATTTCTTAAAAGAGTGCATTTTTACAAGATTTGGCAATAAAAAATCTGTGAAAACCTGTACATTTCATAATTACCTTAGCCTCTGCATTGCTGGATTCTTTATCTGTCCTGATTGTCTTTCTTAAAAATCACAGACTCTTATTAGTTTACTTCTAATTTAAGTAATAAAATTACTTGGAGTTTTTGAGAAATCCTTTTATAAGCATATCGAGGAGTAAAGAGGAAGGACAGAAAGAAAAACAGATGAGACACTGATGAGTTAAATACATAGATAACAAGTTGTGACATACCCACATGGTTTATGGGGACATTCTGAAATATTACAAGTAAGATTTTGGTTTTAGAGGAAACTGATGAAATCCAGCCGTGTTCTCTCTCTTCTGAACTCCTTTTGTCCCTCCAAAATGGAGGCGAATTAATTTTCTTTCAGCCCTCTTTATGTCTCCAAACCTCCTGTTATGACACACATAGCCCTTAATTTATTATCCTCCCTCTTTAATTTTCCATATGGAGGGAGGAGAATAAAAAAAGAAAAAGGAGGAGGAGAAAAAAAAAAACAACCTTCAAAAGGCTATGTTTTCTTGCTTCAGAAACAGGAAAGTGGAAGAGAAGCTATTAGATGAAGTTTATTGCAAGGTAAGAGTTAATAGTTTTGGATCAAAGAATCCTGAAATTGCATACAGTCCTAGAGTGTACCCAGGTTGGAAGAATATGTGGCTGAAAATTGAGGATGTATGTATGTGGAGTTCCTTTTCAGAGGAAAGGAGGGGAGTCCCACACCCACAGATGCTTAAAAACTTTCACATGTGGACCAAAAAGCCTCCTTCAGCTAGTTGGAAGGGGACAGCTCACACCGGCACCGAGAGGCAGGTTGAAAGATGGTGCGTGAGGCCAGGGGAAGTTTAGATCCCATGGTTATACTAGGTAGCTGTATTAGACTAATACATTAGACTGACAAAAAAAAAAAAAATTTCCCGATTGTGAAAGGTTCTTAAGGATGAAACTTTTCTAAGGCCTACACAACTCACCTCCAAGTTAATCTTTGGAACTTGATTGTTCTTAAAATGACTCAACACTTAAAGGAGCCACTGTTCTCATTCCTCTCTAATTAAGCATCATCCATCCACACCTCCTATTTTTCTTCACAGTATTTTTCATATAAGGATATTTAGTCCAGTTTCTATTGTTAACACCCTGACTTAGACTGTCAGCATGACTCAGCATGACTTTAGTGCCAGGCCTATTTCCACATTATGTGGTGAGCAGACCTCCATATGGTCTTCAGTTTGGGTCCATAACCAATGGCCTCATTGGTGTCATTCTCTCCAATAGAACTTGTTCTAGGTCCTCCTGGCTTGCTGCTCAAATATAATCACCTTTCAGTCCCCAGATCTCTGGATGCTATGACCTCCTTCTCCAGATCTGACCTTTGCTTGTCTTCTTGACCATGATCTGGAGTCCCCTCTTTGCTGGACTACCCTCCACTGCTGTGAATAAATATCTCTGTGAATAAATGGTCCTGCTTTTCAGACCTTACTCCTTGCCACAGCTGCCTGTGAATCTTGCTCTTTCTGATCTCCCCAGGATTGTAAAGCATCCATCACATCCACCCCTTGGGTCAGAACTCCTTTAATAATGTTTCGTTCTCTCACTTCCTTTTCCAACAGACAATCAGATCAATTTTCTAAAATATCCTTTAATTATGATACTTTTATATTCAAACTTTCAACGGCTCCCCATTGAATAAAGTCCTTCCACAGAATTAAGTCCTGATTCTTAGATTGGAATTTAGGTCCCCCGCTTGCAGGCTTCAGTGACCTTTTCAATCACGGTTGCTACTCTGAGCTGCAGAACTTCTGCTCCGAGCAGGAGGTCTCAAGGTTTCCTGAATACAGCTCATTCTGGCTTTGCAACTTTTCTCATTCAGCCCATCCTACCTGGAACAATCTCTCCATACCTTCAATACACTGCCTGTTCTTCAAGCAGCTATACAAAACACCCAGCCAGTTACATACTCAATTCTTAGATTAGAGATCCATGTAGAACCTGTACAAAAGCTGCCAACTCAAGGCATTGGGAACAGAAATGGAGCAGCCAAGAACTCCTACAACAATGTTTCCCTTTCATTTTATCCCTATGACCACACTTTTCTGGAAAACTCTCTCTTTCCTTAGCCTTCAGGATATCATTCTATTCCCGTGCCTTTCTCCCTTCTCACTTCTCCATAGGCTCCTTCACACAGTCCTCGTGTCTCTTTAAATGTTGGGGTTCTGCTCTTCCCCTGTACATTCTTCAGGGACTCTCATCTGTTTCCAAGGCTTTGTTTACTATCTAAATGCTATGCAAAATCTCTATCTTCAAGTATTAAATGCTTAGCAGGTATGGTCCTCCAGAGCCACTGAAACTCAGCATCATCAAGAATTCATTTTCTTGTCATTGCCCCTTACTTTTTCCCCCATATTTCTCATTACTTGTAATGGCCCACACTTCTATTATTTAAGCTAGGAGACATTCTACTGCTCCCTCCATCATTTAAAAAAAAAAATCAATATATCACTGAGGCCTGTCAACTTTAGCTAAGAAATATCTCTCAAATCACCTCACTATTGTTGGGCTTCCCTGGTGACAAAGACAGTAAAGAATCTGCCTGCAGTGCAGGAGATCCAGGTTTGATCCCTGGATCGGGAAGACGCCCTGGAGAAGGGAATGGGTAACCACTCCAGTATTCTTGCCTGGAGAATCCCACGGACAGGTTACAGTCCAGGGTCTCAAAGAGTTGGACACGACTGAGTGACTAAGCACTTACCTGTTATTAGCTAAGCACTCACGAGAACCTTCCTGACAGCCTTCAAACTGGACCCCTCACCTCTTTCCTCATCAAGTTATCCTCCCCTCTGCCTCCACAGTAAAATCCTCTTGCTTAAATCCTTCGGCTTTTACGGTAAAGTACAAGGCCTCGCTTTGGGCCATGACCTGCTCTTACCTACTGCCCTCCGTGGCCTTGAACTCCATGAACTCCAGTCACACAAACCCCAGAACAACCATTTTTCCCCTGTGTTTCTGCACTTTCACCCATATTCTCCATGTTTGAGTGCCCTTCTCTCAACATGTCTGCTTACTCACTCATGAAGGTGTGGCATAAACATTGCTCTGAGGCTTTGACTAATCTCCCCACCCACAGACAGACTTAGCTCCTTCCTCTGACCCCACAGTATCCCGTTTCTACTGATAGCTCATTTCCCAAACTTACTCAAGACTCTGACATAAGACTCCGAGAGGGTATTTGTTAAAAGCACAGGATTTTTAAAAAACAAATCCCAGGACCCTNTTGCTCTGAGGCTTTGACTAATCTCCCCACCCACAGACAGACTTAGCTCCTTCCTCTGACCCCACAGTATCCCGTTTCTACTGATAGCTCATTTCCCAAACTTACTCAAGACTCTGACATAAGACTCCGAGAGGGTATTTGTTAAAAGCACAGGATTTTTAAAAAACAAATCCCAGGACCCTCTCCAAGAGATTCGGATTCCTTTTGTCTGGGTTAGGACCTAGGAACCTGTAGTTTGCTTTTAAAGTGCCTCGGGTGATTGCAATGCTCAGGCATATCTAGGAAACACTAGTGATATTAGAGAACTCACGTGAATTGTGGTCATAGTTGTTTCCCCTTATCAGCATTCCAAGACCCCCAGCGGATGCCTGAAACAGCACATAATACTGAACCCTGTATAGACTATGCTTTTTCCTCTTAACAGGCAGGTAGCTTATATACAGTGTGGGCATGCAGGACGAAGGAATGATTCAAGTCCCGTATGGGATGCAACAGGACAATGTGAGATTTCACTAGGCTACTCTACAATACTGCAGTCGCTCAGTTGCATCTGACTCTTTGCGACCCCGTGCACTGTAGCCCACCAGGCTCCTCTGTCCACAGACTTTTCCAGGCAAGAATACTGAAGTGGGTTGCCCTTTCCTTTTTCAGGGGATTTTCCCGACCTAGGGATTGAACCTGAGTCTCCTGCATTGCAGGCAGATTCTTTATTGTCTGTCTGAGCCACCAGGGAAGGCTGTACTCAGAACAGCACACAATTTAAAACTTATAACTTGTTTATGTCTGGGATTTTTCATTTACTATTTTCACACTATGCTTCACTTCGGGAAACTAAAACTTCAGAAAGGAAAACAGCAGATAAGGGGGGTGGCAAATAAGCAAACTCTTTGCTGCCGTGTCCATTCGCTGATTGGGAACCCGATAGTCTGCTCTACCAGGATTTATCATGGAGGAGTTTAGAATTTACTGAACGAATGTTTAGTATTTTTATGTAATTTTTCACTCCCATCATATTTGATAAAATTTGATTCCATTATTCAGATTCTATTACGGGCAAAGGTAGAAGGCTAGGGGCTGTGATAGTCTTGGAAGAACAGGCATGCCCAGGGGTAGGACTGGGCGATAAAGATCTCACACATCTTTTCAAAATCTTGACTGAGTTACAGATTTGGAGGCAGCCAAACCTGCTAGTACTGTCTGACAAAATTAACAACATGAATTAAAACTCACCATGCAGAAAGAGGGATGCTCTTGCCCCGACCCCACCTGCCTCCNTAGTCTTGGAAGAACAGGCATGCCCAGGGGTAGGACTGGGCGATAAAGATCTCACACATCTTTTCAAAATCTTGACTGAGTTACAGATTTGGAGGCAGCCAAACCTGCTAGTACTGTCTGACAAAATTAACAACATGAATTAAAACTCACCATGCAGAAAGAGGGATGCTCTTGCCCCGACCCCACCTGCCTCCACTGCATTGCCTTAAAGAAATAGATGGTGTAAAGGTTAATAGCATGGGCTCCACGTCAGAGTGACTGGTACTGCATCCTGGTTCTTCTGCCAGCTGTGTGCCCTTGAGCAAATTTCTTAAACTCTCCATTCCTTCTTTTGTAGAATAGTTTTCATAACAGTTGTTGCCATAGGGAAGTCATTTGAGGATGAAATAAGAAAATGTACATAAAACAGCATGGGGGCCTGGCCAGTAGTCAAGGCCTCACTAAATGTTAGCTAAAATGAGACAAATAGTTGTTACTCATGGTAATGAATAATTACAATGATAATAAGTGGATGATGATAGTTAAAATTATGAAAACTGCTTCTCTCTGTTCAGTCTTCCCTGAAACATGTAGTGTAGAAAGAAATCTGATTTCCCGCAAAACTCCTTTATTATTTAAAAAGGAGTTAAGCAATGGTGTTAAAGGCATTCTCCTTTATTGTCCAGCTGTGAAAGCTCCTTGTACCCTGCTATTAACTCAGCACTGAGCAAATAGTGTGTGGCCATCCCGTTTAGGTGCAGAATGAGCAGCTGTGTGTACTAAGTAAAGCAGAGACAAAAATAGCAACAGTGTTCACTCCCTCACCTGTCCTAGCAACTTCAGAATTTCTACAGCTGCATGTGAACTTCACAAAACNGCAGAATGAGCAGCTGTGTGTACTAAGTAAAGCAGAGACAAAAATAGCAACAGTGTTCACTCCCTCACCTGTCCTAGCAACTTCAGAATTTCTACAGCTGCATGTGAACTTCACAAAACACAGTTTCATGTCTATTTCACAGACAGAAAAACTGAGGTTCAAAGACGTTAAGTGTCTTACCCAAGGTCATACAGCTGGTCGCTTAGGGTCTCAAATCTGTCTTCTTACTCCACATTGAGTGGTCTTTGGGGATCGTAAAAGCTCAGTTTAGAAATAAGACCGTAGCAGGCAAATAAGCTGTCAGAAGTTACCATAGCTTCTTGATAAAGATGTGTTTGGGGCTGACCAACAAAACACTAAAACACACAAATGCTGGCTAACAGAAGCCTTCCCTGCCCCTATATACACACACACACCCCCCCTAGAGTGTATAGTCTGGACTCTAGACAATGGGTGTCTTGCTTATCTCATGACACACTTTCCCGACCCTGACTCCTTTCTACTTAGATCTGGCTCCTAGAGATCACCTGGGCCCTTTCCCAAATCCATTCCTGGACTCCTTCCTCTGAAGGGAGTCTATTTGTTCTAAAACTTCTCAGAAATCACCTTTACTTGCCTGGTTTGACTCCTTGCTTCCTGCCAGCTCTGACCTAGTTCAGCGTCAGACCAGTTCCTGGGGTTCCTCTCATTTTTCACACTCTTTACTTTTATATTCTACACAACTGTCAGTCTCAACCCCTGAAATTCCCCTCAGAGTTTAAGCTGTATTCTGCTTCTGGGCTGATACACAAGCCATTCTCTTTTTTTTATTATTTAGTTGTTGAATAAGTAATATCTATATGACTCACAAACCTTAAATATTAATATATAGGTATATACAAAAGATACATGGAAGAGTCTTGCTTTCACCTCATCACTATGTGCCCCATCTCCACTTTCCCTACCTCTGCAAACAGGTATCCATTTTTATTAGTTTCTTCTATATCCTGTCAGTTTTGTGAATCTTTTATGACACACCCTGCATATGTTTGTCTATGTTGGCAAATCTTTCCACATCAATACAGAGAGATTTCTTATTGATTTTATTCCTGGAAATTGTTTTACTGTATGGATATACCATAATTTATTTAACTAGTTCCCTCTGACAGACATTTCAAAGGCTTCCAAACTTTTACTACTGCAAAAAATGCAACAATTAATTACTTTGATTTCTCACATGTGAACATATGTCTATGAGATTAATTCTTAGAAGTGAGATTACTAGGTCAATCAGTATGAGCATTTTTGATATTGATCCACATAATCAAATTGCTATCCACAGAAGATTTACCAGTACTTTCACCAGCAATACATGGGGGTTTCAGGCTCCCCAGGGCATTGCCACAGAGTGCATTATCAAAACTTTTGGATTTCTTCTAATTTGATAGACAAAACTGGTATTTCAATATGATTTTAGTTTGAATTTCTATTATTACAAGTGATTGTAGACCTTTTCTATGTTTAGGACTTTTTGTATTTTCTTTATTTATTCTTCAAATTTATACCCTTTCTCCATTTTTCTATTGCATTGTTGGTCTTTTTCTCATTGATTTATAGAAACTCTTTATATATTAGGTAATATTCCCATTGGCTTTTTGTACTTTGA